>VURO01050181.1:58703-72248 GCA_015108175.1 Pelvicachromis taeniatus | reverse complement strand
GAGGGGACACACCCACTCCGAGTCTCTATACACACACACACACACACACACACACACACACACACACACACACACACACACACACACACACACACACACACACACACACACACACACACACACACACACACACACACCTTCCCCGTAGAGGTCATTTTAAAGACAGGGTTCGGACCAATCAAGCTGAAGTTGTATAGCCCTAGTTGTGGCCGCCTGATTGAGAGTGACATTGACACGATTACGACAGACAAACTAGATTAAGAACGACATGGCACTCCCCGCCTTACTTTGTCTACCCTCTGTCCCTCTCTTTCTATCCTGTTCCCCCTCCTTCATTGCTCTTTGCTCTTCTTGTCTGTAAGTATACAGTTGTATTTCTCACAGACTTTGTCCTCTAATGACTCTCAGCAGCTCATCTTCACTCATTTGTGTGCCTTTCAAAACAAAACTTTCATGAGCCCACTTTATGTGTGGGGCCCGCTTCTATTAAACCTCATTATCATCAGTAACTAAAGGCTTATGTTGCTCAAAGCCTCCAGTTGATTTATCAGAAAATCGTGCCAGTTTCTGCTGGTGTTACCCTGGCTAGAGTTGACCCACAGTTACAGGGCTGTTGTATTAAATGCACTACTGTCAGAGCCCAAGACATTAGAAAATGGTTGTCAGTAGGAGCCTTTTGCCAGCCGGCAATCTTCTCAAATTGCCTTACCGCACTTTCTTGGTAGCAGCAGGTCTGGTACTAGACCTAAAACTCATACTGACATGGGATGAAATGAATCTACCCCTTGAATCTCCTTTGTCTGGTGAAATAACAAACCTGGCTTGATGTGAAGTGCATGAAATTCATTTCTATGGGGACAGAGGATCCAAGCTGGGTCTTACCGAAACTAAGAGTTTGATATCATTATCCTTAGTCAGGATTTGATAACAAGGACAGAATGTGTGCATTGCTGGGATGCAGAGTGTACAGAGTGCGAAGACCTCTGTTTGCAGCTGCCTGTTGATAACATCATTTAATTTCATTAGTACATGTTGAAGTGATTTGTTGAAACTGGCTATTAACTTTTTCTGCTCAACATCTTATTGATGTAACATGGAGAAAACAAGCGCTTCTTCTGTTAAACTGAAATTACGCTTCTGCGGGGGTAGCGCGCTGGCAGTGAGCTGGCTGTCTGTGGACAGCCAGTTTACCTGCAGAGAGCATCTGTTGTCAAAGGAGGCAGCGTACAAAGTATGTGGTGCAATTGGTCTGTGGGCTGCTCTTATTTGTGCTGATTTGTTGTTGGTTCATCAGGGCCAAACTTAAAAAGAGGTGAAGTTAAACTGAGTGTTAAAAACTATGAAAATTGTGCACTGCAGCCACTGGCTGTGGGTTTCATGCTGTAATGTTTTTTTTTTTATCTTTGATGGTTTCTTTGTGCTTCTTCCATTCCTGGTAAACTCCATTGTTGCTCCCTTCCCTGTTCCGACCCACCTTTCAGCAAGTAATCGGCATTGAATGACTCAGAGCGACACCGCGTGTCCAGCAACATACAATTTGGATTTTGGAGGACTGCACGGGAGCAACTTTGCAGTGGGTTTTCTGTACATATAGAAATTTGTGCACAAACAGACACCATAAATTGCAAGACCATAAATTGAAAGGTTGACACAAGAGGTGACTACCTACTAGCAGCTTTAACTAAAGGTGGTATTACCTCTCCTTAACATCCTCTTTCTACAAATTTGAAAAAGGATGTCTTGTGTGTAAAATCGTAAGACACACAGAAGCTGCTGTGATTTAAAACAGTGTAAAGCTTACCTCTTTTGACCTTAGGCCTAAGTCACACAGGTCTAGAGACCAGTTAGTGACCCCCTGGCAACCTCGGGTTGCTAAGGAAAAATATGTATTCTCTGGTTGTTGGAGGTTGCTGGGATGCTAGGTGAAATCACAAAGCGGTTGCAGCATTAAAAAACATCCTAATAACTGCTTTGGTCGCTAGCAGATTGACTCAGTCGCCCGCAGTATGCGTGGAAGATACCGCCCAGTTTCACCTAATAACTGCCAATATTCTCCACCACCACTTGGTGGTAATATGAGCAATCTTTAGGAAAGTTGTTATTCAATGTTTTTACATGTAACGTTGTGAATATGACTTTTATTAAGTCTGTGTGTCTATTAAGCATGCGTGTGTGGTAATGTTTTGAATACATGCTTATTATGCTTGTGCTTCTTTTTTGACAGTTCCATGTTATGTGTGTGTATCTCTTTGTCTTAGTCTCTATAGCTGTGTGTGTGTGTGCGTTTGTGCGCGCACACACCAATCGAGCTATGAGCGTCTAAAGACAATTCCCTCGGTCTGATCTAATAAGTGTTCATCTCATTTCTGAGCTTTCTCCTCACCTCCTCTTTTAAACTTTGTTAGTATCGGTAGCCAGATTAGCTTAATGAAGTCCCAGGGAAGTCACTTTCCCTTTGGATGTCTCTCCACTCCACACCTTTGCTTTGTACATCCTGCTCTCTCATATGGTGCTCTGTGGCTGGGAGGGATAGCGAGGTGTTCAGGAGTCCTTTATCTTAAACATCAACCTATACAAATTTCTATTTACACCAAACCATACCTACTGTATGTATGCCATATAGTATAACTCTGAATGTAACACAGCTCTTTTGAGTGACATTGATCCCCTGGTGATTGACCTCTGATCTCTGACTCTTCTAGATGCCCCTTAGGGGCCTAGCCAGTATGCACTATCAGCCTCTCCCAATCTAATCACTGTTACACCTAATACCTCTGAGTGCTATTAACTTACCATCAGGTTATGGACTAACTTGTGACAACACACACACACTCACGCACTGTTTTGTATTGACGTGTCACACAAAGATAAACATAAACACAGTGTTGAGGTTGGGTAGATATTTCTCCTGATTTGGAAGAGAAACAAAGGCTGAGGGAGAGAGAGATAAATGGTGGCACCTTAGCAATTATACAGGTGCACTTTTCTTGGGGGTTAATACTCTTGATCATTCATCAGTATCGAGAAGCACAACATAACTCCAAAAGATCTCCCATTGATTTGTCATAAGGTAAGAAAGTGCATGTGTTGGCTTCTCAGATATAATTCCTTTCATTCCTGTGTTCATCCTAAACACCTAATGTGTGTTTTTATAGCCTAATTCTGAGTCTCTCTCAATTTTCTGAAGTGTCTCTATTAGTGGTTGGATCAACAGACTGGTTTTAGTTCCCCTTGAGGGAAAAGAGTGAAAGGAGCCCATTGTGTATCTCCTCAGTGATCCATCTCCAACTGGTCAATACGGAATGATCTTTGTTGTGGAGAACTGATTCTTGAAAAGGCACAAGATGACTCCATCTTGCACAGACCTATGTGGATTTCATATTTTTGCTTTTAAGAGTAGTGCACATTTATGTTTGGCTCTGTGTGTGCATGCAAGTGTATGTGTGTCTGTAGTGCTGGTCTCTTTCATCCTGGCCTATCCCTGGGGACAGGAGTCATAGTGGGCATGCACCCTACTCTAGACTTTCTTTGATAATCTTCCCTAATTGGTCTTAGTCGCAGTCTCATGAGAAAGCTAATTAAAACAAGGTGTTGAAGGGGAAAATAACAAAATAATTGTGGTTGTGTGTGTGTGTGTAGCGCTCTGTGTGTGTGTGTGCATGCTCTTGCTAATATCTGTGTATATTCATGTGCAGCCATGTTTCACCAAAGTCAAATTTGTTTACAGAGATGTGACTTGCGGTTTTCTTGTGAGTCATCATGTGTTTATAAGCAAAAGTGTGATTGTATCTGATTATATTTGCTCCATCCTGTGCCGTTTGTTTCCATAAATGCATTGCATGCATATGAATGTTTGTGATTGTGTGAATGAGTTGAGAATAGCAGACGTGCTGCAGCTGATTGAAGTGCGCTTGTTTTTTTTGGAGTTGCATTTTCTCGGTGCGTCCAATCATGCGCGAGGACGGTCTTCACAGTTTCGGCTCTGAGCCCCTCCAGTCTCCTCCTCACCTCAATTTTGTCTGTTCTCAGTTTCTGCTCATAAGACTGCTATTTCCTTTGTTATGATTTAAAGACCTAATGACTTTATTCTTGTTTGAAATTGCCTCTCTTTCTCATTTATTATCTTTTTGCTCTCATATTTATAACTTGATATGTGTACACGCTCTATTGGGTCAGCTTTACATTCATATATCTGTATTACAGTAAACAACAGAATGAGCGGGGTTGGGTTTTGAGGTTTGGGGTTAGACAGAGATAGTGAGAAAGGTGAGTCAGAGCATCCAAGTGAAGCACATTGGTGCTGCACCGTTTTTGCCATGACAGCCTGTTCAATTTGTTCTCTTCTTCTTCTTCTTCTTTCTCTCCTTCATTTCCTTTTTCCATCACTGGCCATCTCCATTTACTTATTGAGCTGTTCTGTCATTGATCTGTCCATCGACTGGCCCTCTGATCCATCCTCCATCTGTCTACCACTGACAGACTTTTAATTGATGAGAGAGCAGGTCAAATTAAGCAATTAGTCCAAGTGGCGGAAAAAGAGACAGAGCATGTCTTTTTCAGGTAGACTGAGGGTGAGGAGGGGCCCTGAGTGAGGATGAAGAGGAGAAGAAGGGGTACGAGTGGGGAAAACGAGGGAGAGTTGGGAGGGAGAGCGGGGGGATGTTGTGAAGGATAATGAATGCGGGAGGCATAGGCAGATGCGGAATGTTTACGCTTTTTCATTTTGGAATTTGAATGAATTTTTCATAGCTATTCATAAAAAATCCATCAATATTTCACCTGGGGAGAGTGAAGGAGAAAGTGAGGGAGAGGGAGAGAAAAAAGGACCCTTACGGAATGAGTTGTCATGAAAGTCCATTGAAGCAAACAGAGTCGCTGGAGAAGAAGAGAAAAGAGGGAAGGAGGAGGGATGTAGGGATGTTTATGCCGAGGACACAAACACCTAGATAGGGGTAGCGGTGCAGGAGGAGGGGGAGTGCGAGGAAGGGATGAGGAGGGGAGCCTACAACGTAAATATCTGGGTGAGAATGAGAACGACGGCTGGTGTGGTATCTGTCGGAAGGTGTGTGTGTGTGTGTGTGTGTAGTATAGTCTGAGACAAAGCCATATCAACCACCCCCTCTAACAGCAACAGCAGGAGTGGGGTTGTGTTAATTTTCACTTTGTCAAACCCCATTATGTGAGAAGAGCGTCTGATCCTTCCCTATTAGCATACAGTGGGCCCAGACACCTGCGATGGGATTTCGTGTGCCTTATTGCTTTCTTCATGGGGAGCAGCACAGGGAGTCTTGGGGTTTGAGGCATAGAATCAACTAGTGGCTTTCTTTTGCCTGCTTGCTCCCTGTGCACATTTACTGTAATGTAGACTGATACACATGTACTGTCTAATTTGGATTCAGTTTACAGATATCTACAGGTAATAACCAGGTAAACTTAGCTCTTTCTATGATTCATATTCCTGCTTGAAGAGAAAAGTGTAATATTCACCGATCAGGTCACAGCCCAGTGATCAGTGACTAGACTTGATCCCTGCAGCCTCTAGTTGAACTCTGTCCTTACCAGATTGTACCACTAGATCTACCTCAGGGCAGGTCATGTGGCGTGTCATTTGCATTAATTTATGCCAGCAGGCGGGTCAGTCATCTGTCTACAGGTAGTCAATTAAATATCTAATTAAGTGGGGAGGAGTTTGAATAATGTAGGTGTATTGACTGACTTGGTTGGGTGGGAGAAGGGATGATAGCTGTGTCTAAATCAGTGCTGCGGCAGACGTGAGCGTGATATAAACCACTGAATATCTGTCAGAAGCACACTAGAGGAATGCAGGAGAGGAATGCATACTCCAATATAGCACTGCACAAATGTCTTGAGCCCCCCCTCGTATCTTTATGTGTGTATATTTTTTTAGGCCTGTCACATTGTCTTCTTTTGTCCTCCACTTGTCCAGGTCCCTTAGTTTTTTTTTAAGGAAACACTGCACAGCATGCTGAGGTATGCCAAGTTTTCAGCTAATAGCTGTTTGGAAATGACCTCATTGATGCAAAAATAAAATTTTTTGCTGCAACCAGAAAAAAATAGATGCCACTAAGTATCTAAAAATTACTGTTTATCCCTGGAGTTCATTTCAAAAACTCAGTTTTTGAAATGAGTTTTGACTGTTGCTTACTTGAAAGATTAGTCAGGTGAAGTAGTGTGTGACTAAAATTGGTTTGGTTCCTATGGTTCAAACTGTCACATAGATTTATTTGAAAAGAATCAAGAGTTGTAAACAAAAAGTCTGTTAAATGAGTGAACTCGTTAACTGGACATTTTTGGTACCTGCCAGTCTGCAGCAGTTTTGCACAGTACAAACAGGTACGTAAAAATGGCTGCACTTTACCACACAGGTTTAAATATATGTTGTGCATGTACGATCAAGCCACAATGTTAACATGTCAACAGTCTTTTTGACCTACACAGTTGTGAATAACATAGCACAACAACCTATGGATCTGGTATTTGCTAAGGATATGCACACAGTACACCATTATACAAAAAACCTTTGTGCAGCGCATCGTTTTCTTAATTTCAAATAAAATAATTTTAAAATGTCACGTTTGTTTTTATACCCCCTCAATATTTATAAATATGTCTTACTTGGAGTATTTTGACATGGAATGAAACACAAATTAAATTAAGTTTTTAAAGAAACAAAATTAGAATAAAAAAAAAAAAACTCAGAAAAAGGATTCAGCATTTTAGCAAATGGACTCCCAAATGCAATAAGTGCATATTCATAAGGAGATATCTGTTTATAGAGTTTGGCTTTTTGTTAACTCTGGTACACATCAACACACACTGAGAAAAATCATCTGAGACACTCTGTAACCAACAGGCTGCATCTGTTATGTTGGAAAGGATGTTTAAGTTAAAACAACTGGACGTACTGCAGATGTTGGCAAACTTCACGCTGTCATCAGAAATCATGTTTCTTGGGTTTGTGTGAGAATTTCTGAGTGTTTATTCATATGAAAGATTAACTCAGAGACTAAGCCTGCACTCATAAAATATTTATACTAAACGTGTGAAAAAATATTTTTTTTACAGCTGTATAAGTGGTTTGTAAATGAGTTAAACTGTATATTTCATTAAAAATAGTACAAAGACAATGCAGGCTTACATATATTGTAACTGAGAACTTTGATTTTGGTGCCAGCAGCATGTTTTCTGGAAAAGATGTGTTTGGCTAATTTGGTTAATAACATGTCTGGGAATAAAAAGAAAGACTGGGCATGTGGTTTACTAATTTAAGAAGACATTTATATCAATGTAAGATTGTGAAGACTTTGGGCATTTTAACATATACATGTACACTCCAAAGATTGAAAGAATCTACCGTAATTTCCGGACTATAAGCTGCTACTTTTTGCACAAGCTTTGAACCCTGCGGCTTATTGTCTGGTGCGGTTTTTCTAAAGCTTTTTCATGATTTTTGTGACATTGTAAGAGGATTTGTTTGTTCCGCGATTTTGCCTGGCGGAAAGGCATGTGATCAGACACGGAAAAGAGTGATATGTTGGTCACATGTCCGTCCGCCAGCCAAAGTAGTGCCGTGCGAATTAGCGCGAAAAAGAGACTAGATTAGCAAGCTGGCTCTCGCTGGCCCTGTACCCATATCTGCAGCAGGTCTCCAAGGTGAACAGCCTCTGGCATGTTAGAACAAGGCAAGGGAAGTCGGCAAGTCAGATCCATAACTTCAGGATACGGATTGGTTCTAAGGGCTGGGTCGGTCGGGCGGTGGTGCCCGGCCCACTTTGCAGGGCTCTTCCGAGGATGGTGGAGCAGTCGATCCCCTCCCCCCGCAAAGGCGGGCCGTGCACCGCCGCTACTAGCAACTAGCCTGCCCGCTAGCGCTACTAGCCCGCTAGCGCACCTGCGGCTTTTAGTCTGGTGCGACTAATGTATGAACAAAATATGATTTTTTCATAATTTCAAGTTGTGCGGCTAATATTCAGGTGCGCTTTGTAGTTCGAAAAATACGGTAGATAAATCTGTGAAACCCAGAGACAAAGCCAAAAAGCTATACTGAATAGCAGTTATCGTTGTACAGTGGAACCCCAGGTTACGAGTTTAATCCGTTCCAGAACCAAGCTCGGAACCCGATGTGCAATTAACCCGATCAAATTTTTCCCATATAAAATAATGGAAATTAGATTAATCCGTTCCAGCCCTCCCAAATAGTCCCTAAAATATCATAAATAATGGAAAAATACATGTTTTTAAATAAGAAACAAACATCAAAATACTGTATTAGTAAATATAGTTAAATAAAAGATAAACCAACTTAAGCAAATATAACCTTACCTTGGTGGGAGACGATTGCAGTTAACGGAAGGCGGCTGAGGAGGGAGGGAGGAGGCACGATACGTACGGTACACGTACGGTAAAACTAAAACAACACTTTCTTAAACTTCAAACAAAACTAAAATTGCTCTTTCTTAACTGTACATACGTATGTACGTACGGAGTTGAGCCAAGCAGGTGTCATCATAAAGGGATAAGCCTTGGGTAGAAGTTTCCGGGTAAGGCGAAGGGGAAACTAGCGGTTGTTATCTTTCAACACTATAATTGATTTAATAGGTTTTAAATGGTTTAAAATGCAGCTTTAGATCTCAGTCTCATTTGAAATAGAGGTATTTTTATGTATTGTTTTTTTCACATAGTGACAGCTGCGTCTGCACACCTTATTTATGTGTAATATAACAATGGCATCACCCACAACAATTGGAATGTATTGCTCTAAACAGGTGCTAATAAACACATTGCATATGTTTTTGTGTAAGTTGGCAGTGCTAAATTTGCATGTTGGCACTTGGCTCAGTGCCATTGTGATTGCTTTATTCTTTTGTAAAGCTGCCATGACCACAGGTATGTCACTGTTTAAATTGCTATGCTGCAAAGACAGTCGTGAAACCACAGATGGATATAGATACAAAGCAGAGATAATAGATGGTATAAGATTATTTGCCCTTTGCAGTCACATAGAAACGTAATAAAATTCAATGGGGGTCCCTCATTTAGGTTTCTCTGCGCAAATGCAGTGTTTTCAAAGAATTTGTAGTCATGGAAAATGAATAGATAGGAATCAGCATGGAGCAGCACATAACCGTTTGCCCAACCCTACAGTAGGTGGTGACACCCTTAACTATGTCACTGCCACAACAAAGATACAGGAAGTTCAAGGGTGAGAAGTTGTGAACCTTCTAGTTTTTCAGTGCACAGAAAAGGATTAGAATTAAGTTTAATCTTGATTGAATTTAGTTTTAATTCATTTTCTACTCCAGAAAGAAAATTGTTACGGTTTTGGGAAAAAGATCTTTGCATGAATTCTTTTAGCCAGTATTTCTCAGAAGAAATAGTAAATAATCAAATATAACAGACACTACTTCAATATCATTGGACTGACTGTTTTATTTATTTGTGACAAAGCAAATGTTATTGTATTTTTGTTTAGTGCTGTTTAATATCTGATTTTGAGGCAAAGAGAAAAGTTGTAGATTCATGTTAAGAAATTATAACTGCATCAGATATATGTGGTAAGCCACGAAATCTGACAAACTACGTGCTCTCCGACACACAGAGAGGACATAACCGTGCTTAGCTGAGTTTTGTTCATGTTTTTTTGTGTGTTTGGGGCAGAGAGTCTGACTGATGGGCATATGGGGAACATGGTGCTGTGGCACAGCTGACTGCCTCTGACATGACACAAATGACGGTGCCTGGGGGAGTTAAGTGGAGAGTCCCGCATTCCTCCCAGAGTTTATACTTTCCAGGTTTGTTGTTTCTTGTTTGGTTTTCTGTCTCTGTTAGGGCTGATCAGGCTTAAAGAAATCTTCTACTTTTGTCCTATTTCCTCCTATTTTATGTGCCTCCCCCTTATTTCACCCTCAACCCCTCCCTTGCCCCTCACTCCCCACCGACTCCCTCCAGATGTGTTAATCAGTACTCCCTGTTAACACATGATTCACCCCATATGTCTTCTACACCATCAGGCCTTCACTGGGGATCTGGGATTGTGTATATGTGCTTGTGTGTGTGTTCACATGAGTGAGTGCAACTTTGATGTGTCTTTTCTCTATTTTTGTGTGTGTGCACACGTGTGTGTGCATGTGTGTAAATGCTTGAAAATCCACCAGGCTTGCTGGGGCTTTCTCCAAAGGGCTGCTGCTGTCGGCTCAAATCAACCTCCGCTCCCCATGAGTGAACACACTAATCCATTTGTGTATCTGACTACATGTTGTGTGTGTGTCTCCGTGTGTATGTAAGCATGCTAATCCAGGGGAGGGCCTTGCCTAACACCCCATGAAAACACTCCATTCACTAGCAATTAGAGGCAGGGGACCTAGGCCCGGTGCTACACTTCCACTGGGAGAGAGGGAGACAAAGAGGGGAGGAGAGGAGGAAGAGATGAGGGTACTACAGGGACAAAAGGAGGGGCACAGGTCTGAATGTCTGTGTCTGAGGGACAGGAACACTTTAATTTTTGGTGATCTAAACTTTTTCCTTGTGTAGTAGATAGGTAACACTTACTACGGGACTGCTTAATACACTGTCAAGTTTGCCCATCAGTAAGACAGAAAAACACAGATGCTAACCAGTTACATTTGTCTTCTAGTTTAATTATCCCTTATTCATATCATGTGTCATTATTAATTGTTTATTGATCTATGATGAATCCAGACTGATCTTTATCCGCCCGGAGAGACAGTCATGGTTATGAGTTAACAGTCTGGAAAAGATCTCTGTGGAACAAAACATCTTTCTTCCATTAAAGCCCACTAAGAGACAGGATTTATCTCTGCTTCTGTTTTTTTAAAGCAAGTATTCATCTCTGTCTCTTTCCCTGTGTGTGTGTCTGTGTGTGTTGCCCATGTAACACACACTGAACAATCATGTAAAACACTAGCACTGGGCAACCAACAACCACAATCCCAGCTTGTTTGTGCTACTATGACATTTTTCTGCTTTTCTTAATTTTCTGCTGGTAAGCAAAACAAATATTAACATAAAGTAAAAACTTTCATGAGACCATGGTCACTTTCATTTCATTTATTTTTGAGTGAAAAAAAAGCAAAAAAGTACTTTTGGCTGTTCCGATATTTTCAGCGTGTTACCACAGTGGGTTTGCTTGTTTGATTTGGCAGTGGGTTTTTTTTCTTTTCTTAATGCTGAATGCCCTTCCTGATCCAACACCAAAGGGATATGTGTCTTTTTCTGGTGTCAAACCCAGAACCTTTAACATGATAGGTACACTATTGAGCAGCTTAATTTGGTTTTGATTCATACCTGAAAGTTATACCAGAGGTAAACATTCGATCATTCTGGTATTTTCATGCTGTCTGTGGTTAATATGAAGAAACTCGGTTGTAATTCCAGTATGATTGCAGGTCAATAAAAGCATAGCGTCACAGATTAATTGCTGGTAAGTTGGAAATGATGGGAAAAAAGTAAGCAGTCCAAAATGACTCAAAATGAGTAATTCTCTGATCAGTGTTGGTAATGTGAATTACTTGGTAGGCTGTGACATGTTAAATGTATGCAATGTCTATTATTGTGATGCTTTTTTGTGTTGTGATCAGGCAACACATTCTCATCCCGAACCATATCATACCGATGCTATGTGACAAGTTGTCCGTATGTTACGCTTTTGGCCACCCAACACGTCTGTACGTTACGTGTTCCAAAGCATGAGAACTGTTTGGAATGAATCTACACATGTACATTTATTTTACTTTCTTGTCATGAATCGCTTTGGAAAACACTATCTAATATGATTAAAGTTGTGGTTAAGGTTAGGGATAAGGCTAGGGTTAGGGCTGGAATACACGGCTTGATGTGTGTTACCGCCAGGAGCGTCATTCTATTGGATTCCATCCACAATCTGGCGCATATCATAGGGACGCGGACGGTTACCTTTTGTGCTCCACGCATTGGGTATAACGGTCAGATTGAGCTCATTGCTACCACAGATACTGAGAAGTTTTCCAAAATGAAAATAGGAAAACCTGAATGCTACATAAATGCTGATGTGTTGAAACCTCACTTTGTAGCGATCAAGAGATCAAATAAACAGTTAAACCAAGCAAAGTAGCAATCAATTAATCAATCAGACTTTGCCACTGAAGACAAAATGACCTTTCACACCATCATTAGTTCACATCATTAGTTCAAATATATACTTTTAGCATGTGTGATGGAAACTTTTGCATATAAAACTAATTAAAGAAACAAGACAACATGAAAATAGGCAGAGATTTAAAAATATAAGAGATGTTCACGTTTTATGTTCACGTTTTACGAAAAACAAAACAAAACAACAAAATTAATGAGTCCAAATAACAGCATTCTTTTAAGATTTACACATTTTGTGTGTTATAAATATGACGGCAGTTACTAAAGTGATATTTAAAATGCCTGTTAAATAGTTGTATTTAGTTTCTTCTTACTTCACAAATGTACAACCCACATTAGTTAAGAAAGCATAAAACTCTAAACTTGGCAATTTAGTTGAAGAGAGAGCCTGTCATTAAGTGAGGTGTTGGATAAGATCATTTTGCTTTGCTGGCAAATGAAAAGTCATTTGTGTGTATAATTTAAAACCATTTTTTCTGTCTGACAAATGTGATGATTAAGAGGCAGAAGAACCAATGGACTGAAAATCCAGTTTCACCATATAGCATGTCTTAAAATAGCACAGAAAAAAAAATGCCACAAAATGAAAACCACTGACAGGTTTAGTCATCATTTTGTGACAATGCAACCCTCTGTCCAAAGAGTTTAGCATCTGACATTCACATGGAAATTACTTTGACACATACCGTCTAAACATTATGGCAAACCACGGGAAAAGTTACTGAAGGAACACAATAAACACTCAGAACTTGCCAGATCTCATTGTTATTGAGTGGATATGGGAAGTGCTTGAACAAGCCTGATCCATGAAGGCCCTACCTCGGAACCTACATGACTACCTCTGAACCTATCGGTCAGAGGTGCTTTAGCAGAACAAAAGACTACTCCATATGGTCAACACTAAGTTGAATGCCAGAGTATCTGACTTTAAAAAGAAGACCATGGCTAAGCTAGAAACACGGACCAACCATAGCCAACTATCAAGACTTTAGTACCCTCTCAAAGTCTCCTAGAAGATGTGAATGCAGCATTACAGACAATCCCTGCTGTGACCATTACTGATACCAGCCAGCTGATCTACACTATAGCAGCAGTGATCTTTGAGATACTTGGCTGTAAAATGAACAACCACAAGGAGCAGTACCCTCCATCAACCTGTACATCGCCTGGCTTTCCAAGAAAGCATATAAAGCACATGGATTCTGACATGCTTAGAACTGTACAAGATCAACACAATCACAAAAGCCTTAGCCTTTAGTGGGGATATGGGGAACAAGCCAGTTCATTTCAAGCCAGTTGCACAAGTCAATTTAACAAGTCAAAAAAACTGCCATCATTAATTGGGCTCTACCAAGGAGGCTTGAGTTTCTGAGT
>VURO01050181.1:35790-58683 GCA_015108175.1 Pelvicachromis taeniatus | reverse complement strand
ACAACGCCAGAGGAACAAGCCAGTTCATTTCAAGTGCACAAGTCAATTTAACAAGTCAAAAAAACTGCCATCATTAATTGGGCTCTACCAAGGAGGCTTGAGTTTCTGAGTCCTTTGTTGAATATATTTAACCACAAGTCCAAGGGCTCCATCATCTAGGATTGGGCAGTTGCCCCATTTAGCAGTGTTTATACCATATGGCAATTCTAATCCTTTAAAATACTCTTACAGTGTAACTCATCTGTATTGACTTGATGAACATGTTACATGTTCTTGTTACATGACCACACAGATCACCTATAAACCAAACAAAAAAATAAAGATTCTTCTTCCAGCACAGATGGGAGGATTAAAGCATCACTTGGATAATTTGCTCCCTAATGTTACACCTTAACCCTTTTCAGCTTTGATTGGATGCCTGTTTGAGAGAAAACAAAAGACAGTATATTATTATATGTAGCTGTGAATGATGGCAGCAAAGGATAAAGAATTTAATAAGCCAATATTACACAATAAGAAGTGAAATAACAATGCTTAAGATGGTTAAGGGCAGAAGTTGAGTCCCTTGTAAGAGTAAAGAAAGACTGAAGAGCAGAGAGTGTGTATTAAGTGTGCCTGCACTGGAAGTGCTAATGCATTAAACAAAGGTTTCTGAAAAATATACAGTATGGCTGTGTGTATACGCACATTTGACTGTGTCTGTTAACACGCTGTGGACAGACACACAACTGTCCATGCATAACCAGTGGTGCAGTGGAGCAAGTAGTGCCTTCAAATCATTGCCATGGGCCATAACCTTGAAAACTCCAGTTGAAAACATTTCTCCCACTTTTTTATATCGCTATTTATGTTGACAGCACCTTGGCTGCTTAGAACCCTCAATCTATCAAAGCTTTTCTGCCTGTTTCAAAACTGCTTCAGTGGCTCATAGAGAAACAAAAAGTGCCTTTAAACATGAATGAAACTGTATTGCTTTTGAACTCGCAGGTCCCTTGCAGTACCCTCCTCCCTCTCCCTTTCTACCCATCGTTTCTCCTCCCTCCTGTCTTTTCTGCCAGCTTTAATTTTTAATGCATGTTCCTGAATAGGTTTGTAATAAAGAATAGGTACAGTAAGTAGCATAAAATATTGATTTTGTACATTTCCTTATGAATTTTTATTCTGTGGAATGATTAAATTTTTCATATTTTCTGTGCTTGGGAGATTTCTGATGAATTCATCTCTGTTTATTGTGTGTGAGCACACAACTGGTGTTCCCAATTTGGCTGAATGAATAATGCAGTCAGTGTCTTTTGTGTGTGTCGAGAGTTGCATGCATGTGTGTGTGTGTGTTTTTTATAATGCTGGGTTCAGGTGTACATAGCTTGCTCACTAAAGTAAGACGTAAGTGTGTGTTCAAGTTTAGCAAAGGGAATCGTTTCTCCCCCAGACAAAATAAATCTGAGGTTGGTTAACAGCCAAGGAGGATACAGTCAGTGAATAAGAAAAAGAGAAAGTGAGAGTGTGTGTGTGCATATATGATGTTGTGTATATCTTTCCTTGGGGCTAGCTGAGAAGTGATAATTAAAACAATGGTATGATTAGCCATGCAGACCAGTGGCCACAGGCTCCCTAAAGAGGCAGAGTAGGGATGAAGAGAAAAAAATTAAAAGGGGAAAAATTATGTCTTTTTGTTTCTACTGTCTGCTACTGTACTCAGACTGGATCTCTCTACAGTCTCCAGATCATTTTAAAGCTCTGCTTTAAATCAGTTTATGCCTGCCCAGAGACAGC
The DNA here is from genome assembly GCA_015108175.1 of Pelvicachromis taeniatus. Taxonomy (NCBI): domain Eukaryota; kingdom Metazoa; phylum Chordata; class Actinopteri; order Cichliformes; family Cichlidae; genus Pelvicachromis; species Pelvicachromis taeniatus. Next base: position 56,910 of record VURO01050181.1, on the reverse strand, counting down.
TCGGTGTCATAACCTTTAGTACACACACACACACACACACACACACACATGCACACAAACACACCACTGTTGTCTTACTTATGCACACATGTGCACAAACTCCACAGTGTAGAACACAGACATGGGGTAATAGAGATAAGTATTGCAGATCGGTAAAACGCACACTGTTAGTCTTACTTCAAGCGTGGACCTAAAATATAGACATCATAAATATGAGAACGCTAAGAGGAGATAAAGCAAACAAAAGATCTGTCTTCTGACCATCCTGAACAAGTTCATCTCTGAGTTCTCATGGTAAAACTAATATCAAAGAGTGACACATCTTATATCACGTCTGGACTCGACTTTTATTGGTTTCAGTGAGAACTGTAATTGCACAATGGTAAAAAGATCAAAAATAATCTCTTGGATGAAACGCCAGAGGGGGGAAGGACTTCATTTGTAAGTGAATTGTGAAGTGAATGTGTTTTGAGGGGACCTTGAGCATGAGTTTGAACGGGATCGATGAGCATTTGGGAAAGCCAATGGTGATCAATGAGAATGGATTTAGAGAGAGGGCGGGTGCGTTGCTGCACAACAGCGACTGAAGTGGCTGAAATAGACTTTATGAATATTAAACAGCAGGGGGTCGATAGCAGGGACAGGGCTGCTACAGTCAATGCAGGGACACTATAGTAAAAATGTGCTTTGGTGGGTGAACCGAAAAACATTTTGTTTTTGTACCTATAGGGATCTGAAATATAAACTGGTATTCAAACAAAGTAATTGACTTTCGTAATGAATATTTTTCCCTGATAAATGAAGTCAGCCATGAGTTATCCATCACCAAAAGTGTTTCCAAACTGCCAACACAAACACTGCCCACACCCAGTCCACCCCATCAACCATAGAGTACCTCCAGCCTTCTATTGCTGACAAGCTGAGTGGTGCGATGGTAGAGCATAGTAAATAAATGAATAAGCAGACAAAGCGTGTTCACAGTACAATGTGACCTCTCTCCTAATATCAGCCAGGCTCTCTCTCTGCACCCCCAGCAGATGAACTTGAGGCCTGTTCAAGGGTATGCTTGTATAATAATAAACCTAGCGTGTGTGTATTTGTGCGTGGGTGAATGAGTGACTGGGTGAATAATATACCATCTATTAGGGAAACAAATTGGGCTGGTGTTACCTTGCTGGAGTTGAGTGTGGGGTGCTGTCACTAATATGTTCTGACATGGCCCCCCAAGACCTGAGAAGTAGTGTCTGTGTGGGGATGTGTGTATTTTTGTGTATGTGACTACATCTACACACATGCTTGCGTGTACTGCACACCCATCATTTGGACTGGTTGTAGATTACATTTTTTAGATGCTTATACCTATTAGTATTCCTTATATTGGAGATCTGAAACGGTTGTACCAGCCTGGCAATCTTTTTTTTTCAAAGTGAGACCAGATCTCAAAGTCTAGCAAACATCACACAGTCCACATAGTCCTCATAGCTCATCCAAGAAACAATTAAGGAAAGAACATTTGTAATTTTTTTTTGTTTTGGACTGAAAAAATGCTATTATTTGGTAATTGTTTTGACTTCGACAGTCGCCATTAGAAATAGTTTTTCAAATAACATTTAGTTTTTTTTCTGCATCTATGTAAATGACGGGTGACTTGAGGTTAACCTGACAAAATGGGAATATATTACTAACATAATTTGTAACCTTTTTGCATTGATGTGATTTATATGTTTGCAAAAAGTTTCTTTCTTACTCGTCATGCAATGACTGAGTCACTTTGTCATTCATTAAGAGTTTTCCGCTGTCTAGAAAACAAATCTTTGGTAGCAACAGTCTCTAGAAACCCTTTGGTTAGTCTGCAGATTTAGCCCTTGGCCATAACAACCAGTTTTTCGGGGATCCCAGTGTATGTAGCTGGAACATCACCATCTGTATCATTTGCATGAATTGAGATATTCTTAAAAAAGCCAGTAAAAGCTCAGTAGTTGCCAGACGGTTGCTAATGGCTTCAAGATTTGCATTTCAGCAAATATGAGCCCTCTTTTATTCTGCACATTGACTGTTTACCTGCATGTAACCAAAGCCTGCCAGAACATGATTTGTCAACAGATCTGCAACTATAAACAGAAACTAGACAGCTTTCCGTACTCAAATTTTGACCCTTTGCATGTTCTGCATATTCATATGCAAATATCTTTTTATGGAAACAAAATTTTATGTGATATAAGCAATTTTGAGGAGTAAGGTTGGATATTTTGCTGTTACTACAACAACTACATATTTCTTTTTGTATGTACTTGATTTTCTCAGCTAACATGTAAGCGCACATAGATACACACTTGCACACACTTCTCTAGCCTGTGCCACTCAGTTCTCAGTTAATGATGTCACTGTTTGCCGTGGCCTCTGCACCACTGGGCTCTAGTCCCAGAGCTATGAGTTTAGGGAGCTGAGACTCCAGTATGCTCCCTGTAATTCCTCCTGAAGCTCTAGCTGAACTGTCAACAGGGCATCCAGCCAACTCATAATCTAACACATTGCAATCCATTAGCTTGAAAAAGCACAGTGACAACAGATTCTGCATGCATATGGACCCCAGAGACAGTTGCATCCCCATTTCCCCTTATACTCACAACTGGAACTCAGTCTGTCTCTGTATCAGAATCGGTGGTCAAAGTTCACATTTTTGGCTCATCTCATCAAGGACTCTGAACCACTACACTAAGCACACATCACTAGCAGTCACACTCAGCTTCATGTCACTATTCATGTGTTTTTGTTCATGAAAACACATGAATAGTGTGTATGCATCCTCCTGTTTTGTGTGTTGCGTGCTGTTGTTTTTCCCAAACACTTTTAAGTACAACAGATGTCAACACAAATACGCACCGACATTACACTGATTGCTCCTCACATCTCTTCCAAATGGTCTACCAGGGAAAGGAGACCAGAAGAGTCTCTTGGGAGCAAAAGAGAGGCTTTAAGTAGTTAAGAGAGGAATTGCCAGAATGGAGTGAATTAAGTCCTCAGTGCAAACAGATAAACCTGTTGTCCTGAGGACTTAATTAAGTAATTTGTTTGCTTTACTAAGATACAGCACAGTCATGATAGTTTAAACTTTGAATTCCTCTCCTGACTCTGTACTTAAAAGTGCTGGCTGGCTGTTTAGATCTATGAGGCGGTCCAAACCTGCTGGGTTTGTGTACTAGTCTCCTTTCTCTGTGAATGTGTGTTTGAGATCATCTGGGAAATCCAAGGCCGCCTTCGTGTGCTGTGGAGATCAATGTAACTGGTCTGGCTATGAGATGGAGAGAGCTGTCAGACTTGAATTAGATGTTAAATCTTTTCGACAAAATGTATTGTGTTCAGAATTTATCATGCGCTGTTTCCACGGCACTGATATATGTCGCAGTAGCTGTGTGTGTGTGCACGTGTGCACGTGTGCAAGTGTGTGATGCTGCAAACGTCCACTAAAATGCATGGTCTCAGGAGTGAAGTGGTGGAAAAACATGATAGATTCTTGTCATGGTTCTCTCGTACAGCAGTAACTCTCTGCAGTTCTCCTTTTCTCTACACTTCTGTTACCATCTTTTGCTTTCCTTATTATTTCCTCCCTATTTTCTCTTTTTGTATCTTTAACACTTTTGATTTTGTTATTTTTTAAATTGTACGTTTTTTTTCTTTTATGCCTTCTTCTCCTGCATTCCTTTAAGGCAGTCATGTTTCATATATCTGCCTTCTTTTAAACTGCGTATCTTAGACCAAAGGTATAACCCATAACTTAAAGTGGCCAAGGCTCCCCACCAGTTCTCCCTCTTTATCCATCACTTTTCACCCCATCACTCCCACTCTTGCTCTGTGTGCTCTCGCGCCAGTATGTCTGTCTGCTGATTATGGAGCTGAGTGAATTTATCTGCTAAATGCAATGCAAGCTATGTTTTTTCTTCTTCCCTTTCTTCTAATTTTTACACATCATATCTTTGAAAACGATATGACAAAACTTAACTAACTATAGGACCAAACTTTAGCCTCTTTAAATGTTAACTCTAAATTAATGTCTTATAGTTTTTTCCCTCTTTATTTATGTCAGAGATTAGGTTCATCTGTAGTCATTTTAATATATTAAATAAAAATGTAAAAAATCAGGGAGGCAAACAAAGATTCACTGGACACTTTAATAGGTAGCTAGTACCGGGTCAGCCCCCCAGGGCTGCCTTAATTCTTCATGGCATAGGTTCAACAAGGTGTTGGAAACATTCATTAGATTTTGGTCCAGGTTGACATGATAACATCACACTGTTTCGCAGATTTGTTGACTGCACATCCATGATGAGAATCGCCAGAATATCCCAAAGGTGCTCAAATAAATTGAGATGAACATTATCATGTTCATGAAACCAGTCTGAGATAATGTGAGCATCGTGACAGGGTGTGTTATTCTGCTGGAAACAACCATCAGTAGATGGGTACACTATGGTGATAAAGGGATGGACACGCCAAATAATAATAACGCTCAGGTTAGTGTTTAAAGGATGCTTAATTGGTCAGAAGGGGCCCAAAGTTAATACAAGGGAGGATGAATCCACATTTTCATATTGTTTACACCAAATTCTGACCCTACCATCCAAATTTTAAAGCAGAAAACAAGACTCATTGGACTACGCAACATTTTTCCTAATTTTCTGTTATCCAGTCTTGGTGAGCATGTGTGAATTGTTTTTTTTTTCTGAGCTGATAAGTGTGGCACCTCGTGTAGACTCTTGCTGTAGCCCATCTGCTTTAAGGTTCAATGTGTTGTGCATTTGGAGATGCTCTTCTGCATACCTTGGTTGTAAAGAGTGTTTTTTTTTATGTTTCAGCTACTGTAGCCTTGCTATCATTTTAAAGGATCCTGGCCTTTCTGACATTAACAAAGCACTTTGGCCTAAAGAACGTTTTCAGACCATTCTCTGTAAACCTGTGGCAAAATCCCAGTAGATCAGCAGTTTCTGAAATACTCAGACCAGCCCATCTGGCACCAACAATAATGCCATTTTCAAAGTCACTCCTCTTCCACATTCTGATTTACAAGTAAGGCAAATACAAGTAAGAGAAGACTATGTCGTGCAGCAAGCCACCCCAGGCATACCTTTGCCCACACCTGACAAGGCCATGGAAGACCCATTGACTTGCTACTGCAAGACAAGTAGGAATTGTAGAGAGGTGTAACATTTACCAGTGTTCCTCAATTGATTACAGGATATTACTATTACTATTCAGTTATAATTGTCACAGTCATTGACAGTATTGGGTGTGCTGGGATCGGTGAAAAGAAGGAGAGTCTTTTGGGATACAAACTTAAAGCGTTGTCACGGCTTTCTTCAATGTTTAAACCCAAAGCTGGAGCTTTATGAATGCAGGTTTTAGGATCCACTGTGATTAGACTGTAAGCTCCAAGTCTAATCACTCATATTTTAATTCAACCTCTGGTGGTATGATACAATACAAGTGGAGACTTTCACTGAGCACGGTGGTTCAAGTAAAAGTCGTCTGTAGCAATTAACAGAGAGATGAAAGACACGTGGCTGCCTGCTGAATAATTAAGACTGGTTTGATGAGCAGGAAGGGGCTCGGGGGGAGAGTTCAGTGCAACTCCTTATTAGATGAGGGTGTCCAGTGATAATCTAATGTGTTACTTTGACATGAGTAAATAAATTTGTGCTCGTGTTTTGATTGATTGGGTTTGGAGGACAGAAGAGTGCAAGTGACTTTTACACACATATCGTGTTTTAGACCTCATGAAGGTCCAGAATTTCATTATTTTGTCCTCAGGCAAGTTAAGTTGTCCTGTGGTAGTGGGTGCAGAGCATGTCCTGTAAAACATGGTGGTTGCTTTTCTGCCATAGTGGTCATACCATTATGCAAATTACACAGCAGGGTCATTGGGACCATTGATCGAGCGGTTGCTGGTGAGGTACAACATAAAGAAAGAGAAGAAAAAAAACCCGTGCATGAAGGCAAGAGTTTGATCGGTAAATTTAAAAGAAAATTAGTACTGCAGGGATTGTGAGATGCAAGCAGGGAGAATAAAGGGAGCAAGAGATTGAGGCAGACACAGCACACAGGAACTCTCCCAGGAGTGTTTCAGCCAAATGTATTTAAATGTATTCTGCTAATTACAAAACTCTAAACACATACACGCTGATGCAAACGCTGTCTGGCATTTTGTAGCGCCATTGTACTGAGGTAATTACATGCGCTTGCTTTACATACTGTGTGTGTCTTTGCGTATCTGTACGTGTGAGTGTTTTCATGAGCTCACATATGTGTATGCGGGTTTATCTAAGGAAGAGAGGAGAAGATAAAAACAGACTTACATGCGGGAGACACGATAAGAGGAGCCTTTTCCACAAAGATTAAGTAGTATGGATTAAAGCAGAACATGCGGGTGGTTGGTTGTTCTTTCTCCCCAGTGAAGATGAATCAAGGCACTATTATAGCTGAAACTAAAACATTTACAGTAGCGATTTACTTCAAAAACATCTCTAGTGTCTTGGGGAATCCTATCTTTATTCACACCCAACTACAGTAAAACACATTTGAAATCTCTGTCGAGTATTTTTTTTATGTAAAATTTATTTTAATGTATTTCAATAATTGCTCAATTTCAGAAATGCTTTTTGTTTTTTGTTCTTTACAGTTTTTTTTTTTTGTTAGAGCAGAGGTAGGCAGAGAAAACATGCTCTTTTAGCCTGATGCTAATCAAGCTGATCGCATGAAGGGTAGCTCTCAGTAGCTACTCTAACCACCTGCATGTTTGACCCCTTCATTGATTTATTGACTACTGTCTGTCTGGACATTGGTTGGACAAACGTCTCTTATGGTCGCCTTTTTTCACCCCACTTCATCTGTTTTGTTTGCCGTCATCCATTCCCCAGTATGTCCATCTCTCTGGTTTTAATGTGCCTGCATGACGCCGTCTCAATGCAATTTGTTAAACAGTTAGTTTAAAGGACTGCCTTATCTGTTTCTGCTGATGCAAAGTGTAATGAACCAAAACAGCTGACAAATGACATAAATCATAAAAAGCCTCCTCTAAAGACCTTTTGGTGCCATTTTTCATGTCCTTACACACTATTTGGTCCCCACTATAGTTTCCGGGCAGGCAGATGGGTGGGTGGTGTAGATTCTTAAGTTGGTGGATGTGCTAACTTCGGAGCACAACGTAGGTGCTTCAAATTGATACAGTAGATCTTTCTATGAAAAATCGGGGATGGGTTTCAATCTCAGTGACCTCGACCTCAAAGTCAAAGGTCAAATGTCAAGTTTTCTGAAAATCTTGTGAATTCGATAACCTGAGAAAAATGCAATTTAGGATTTTGAAATTGATGCCATAGGTGTGTGTAGACACTGTGGTAGCACTGGCGGTTGTCAGTATTTGTACATATAGCTAGCTTGCAAATCAGGAGTTAATGTTAAGGTAAGTAGGACACATCGTTAGTTGGCTGTGGTCAACAAAATCATCAAACAGTTCTCTTAAGGTTCCTACCATAGCATTTCGCTCACCTTGTTTCTTCTTTTTCAGCCATTCGGTTGTATATTTGCTGCTGTGCTTTGGATCTTTGCCCTGTTACATGAACCAGTTTCAGTCAAGCTCTAGATGTAAGATGGCCTCACATTTGACTCTAGAATACTTTGTTGTACCAAAGAGGTCATAGTCAACTCACCACTGTGCTTGACGGTTGGTATGAGGTGTTTGTCCTGATATAATGTGTTGATGTTCATTACGGCCAAGTATCTCTGTTTGGTTCATCTGTCTAAAGGACATTGTTCCAGAAGACTTGTGGTTTGTTCAGAGAGAATTTCTCCTGGCAACCCTTCCAAACAAGCCCTACTTGTTCAGTCTTTTAATAATTATGCTGTCATAAACCTTTGCATTTAACACGCTAAATGAGGCGTATACACTCTGAGATGTAGCTCTTGGTTTTGTTTTTTTTTTAGCAATTCCTCTGAATATTCCAGTGTCTGACCTTGTCTTGATTGTTTTTCACTTGTAATAGTTTCTCACTGTGCAGTCATGGACTTCGTATTGTTTTAAAATGGCCCGATGAGCAGGAACAACCAGAGAACTAACATGACTGATGTAACACATTACTTACTTAATGTGTCAAGCAATTAACCTTTTTTTAATAATGAAAGTATTTATGACAGAGTTGTTGTAACATAGTTAATATAGCTAGCTAACCTTTATGTGCTTGTTATGTTTTTTTAATTTGTGCTACAACAGGATTTATTTAATTTAATAAAGGAATTTACAATGTATATTCACCAGAGCAAAATTACTAACCAATACTGTGAGCCAGCAAAGTATTTTGGAGATCTGTGACTAGAAAATGCATGTCACTTCCAGTTTTTTATGTTACCGTCATTCATTTAATTTAATTTAATTTTTTTTTGCTCACATGTTCTTTGCAAATTTAGTTTTATTGTGGTAGGATTGTCCCATGTTCTTGGCCTTGAACACTCTCCTCTTAGTGCACTTTTTCATCCAGTTTTATTGAATGTGCGGTTTATACATTGCGTGTCCTCAGTTGAACTGATATCCTGTCAAAATACTTGTTAGAGTCAGTAAAAACACCTGTTTTAAATTTTCGACTCCTAAAACAACCACAGATGCTTGTCCGTGTTACTATGACTTGGACAAGCATCTGTCCAGAACAATTTAAACTAAAGAGCAAAAAAGGCCTGTTTCTTCAGTAGGAACAACAGGGGAATGGGGGAAGAGAGCAAGCAGATAAGAAAGAAAGACGTGTCTCTAGGGATGCATTTTAATTTACTCAATTGCCCTATATTCCCTTGCAGTTTTTGTTTTGATGATGGTGACGCTTTGCATATCTTCACCCTTCAACCATAGAGGATGTGCACAGGAGGGGGACATGTGTATTTGTGTGTGCGTGTTTGTGTGTGTGTGTTTTCTGCCTTCCAGTGTCATGGTATTGTATTCTGCTACACTGGATGGGCAAAGAGAAGTTGGAATTGTGACAACGTGAATTAGAGACACAGAAAGAGGAGAACGGTGAGATCACATAGCAAAGGTGCAAAAGCACAAATTGAGGTTTCGCTGAGTGTCACCAAGAGGTGCAAAATAGGCATGTAAGGAAAGACTAACTGTCTGACAAACATGTGAAATAACCTATCAACTATAAGTCATGCTCATTTTTTGGTAAAAAACAGATGACACTGACTCGACTGTGTAGTAAAATGCAGAAAAAGCTGACTGCCATGGTTAAGAGAGTCTGGAATATATACTGGAAAAAGAACATGTGAAATCTCAGTGTCCTTGAGTAGTAGGAGAGAACTGCCAAATGAGACCGTACTTCATGGTAAGCCAACTTCAGGAGAAAGGAAATAAAGACAATTCCACTTTGAGTTTAACAAAGAGGTAACATAATGCTTATTTGAAGAAGACTGACCTACAGGACAGATTGTCTTGAATGCTACAGAAATACAGAATTAAACTCTTGGATGACGTGTGTTTTTCATTTATTATGTAAGGCAAAGTGATGCGATTGGTTTATTTTGTCTCTGTATTTGTTTTTGTGAATATTTGTTAGCAGCATTACAGAAGAAATTTTGGATAGATTTATTATGTGACTTGTTTTTCTCTAACTTACTTGTTATTAACTTTTGGAGTCAATATGAATCATGGCTACTCAGAGAAATAACAGAACTGAATATTTTGCATCATATTCTCACAAATACATTGAACTGCATTGGAAATGCATTGAATGAAAGGAATATTAAACTCTGCCACATGTGTGTAGTAATGGACTGAGCCTGTCCTGAGCATAAAAAGATTTTTTTTTCATATGTTTATCTTTTTGTTATGGGTAAATAAACAGCGTAATGTTTCCAACTTGTTGCAGTACCAATATTTGTTTACATTTAGAAAAGCTTATTGAACCTATATTTAATGAATGCCGGTAGATAATGCTACTTGCTGGTGGGAGTGTTTCTTTTCCTGCCTTTCAGTTTACATAGTAATGCCTCTGGCCTCTATGACTGTTTCTGATGTTTTTATTAAGTTATAAGTGATTGACTGAGCAGAGGATTATTTTTTTGGCCCTTTCAGTTTAAGAGCCAACATGCCTGCTATTAACATTTCCATCATTGTCCAATTTGTCATGATCTTCAAGTACAGGTTTTTCTGAAAATGTCTGCTTGACATGGCAGTCTGCAGATCACAGCACATTTACATAGATGTTTGACATTTAATGAGTTCTGGCGAGCATAATCACGGTATGACAGCATGTGTTACTCAAATGAGTGAACAGATATGAAGGTGCAGACTGTATCTGTCACCTTCATATATATACCATTGGAGTTTAGTGAAGACTGCTGTAGATTATCAATGTTGGTAATAATCAAAAAATAAGCTTCATGGTGCCTTGTTGTATTATTACTTTAATAAAATAAAAGTGTAATTATGATCCCCAAACTTGCTGACATAATACACTGAAATTGAACCTGGCAGAACTTCTTAGATGTGCTGCAATTTTGACCAGTTTTGAATAGGCTGACTGTTTATTACATAACCAGAATAGTAGTACCTAACTGGCTTGTTAGTGACACTCCCACTATTGCACCTCTTTAGCTGAGTGCAAACATTACCATGCATCCAGAGAAAGCCACTTTGTCAGTGCCCACACAGTAATAGACTCCGCTGCTGGAACTATATGAAATGCCTTACTTAATCTGCACCATTTTTGCTCTGTTTTCATTACTTTGTTTGTTCTAAAGTAAAAGCAGGGAAATAACAACCCCTTACTGTTTGTCTATTATTGGACCTGAGAAACAATTAACTTAGTTTGAGTTGGCCAAGATATATGAGAAACTGTGTGTGTGCATCGGTGTCCACGTTGTTGTGTCATGCTGGAAAGAGTAGTTGAAAATAAGATTTATTTTTGTTGTTTTTATGGCCACAGTGAAACTCCAGGCCTGTCCTGGCAACCTTCCCACCCACCTTTATTCCAGATGTTACTATGGTGAAACTTATGGGTGGTATCCTGGCAACCAGACAGCGGTTTGGGAGTTGGAGACAACTGTTGTATGGGAGTGATAGATAGATTACGAGAGAAAGAGAGCGAGAGAGAGAGAAAATTGAATAGTCTCCACTCTTTCTGTGTTGTTCTTCTCCCTCCAGAGGCTAAGGTCTGGTGTTGATTTAAGCCCCGTCTTAATGTGATTATCACCCCAATGTTAAGGGCTCTGCTCATTCCCTCTGCAACATTGATTTCCATTTAAAACTGTAATTGAGAGGAACAAACATTGGTATTAGCTATTCTCACTCTCCACTGCTCTCTTGTGCTCTTTGTTACAGCAAGGACTGCTTAGTTCAGAAGTCCATGGAGGGAGGATTCGTTTGGCGGAAATCCAGAATTCAGAAAAGGTTGGTTCCTGGGAGCAGAGAGGAGGAAACTGGGATTTTGCCAAAAGCTGTTAACTCCTGGGCATATGATAGACCATTATCCCACATCATCTCACGGTGACATATTGTGATCCTGATTTGTTTACAGTTGCGATAGGTTTGCTTTTAGGCTCTTCATCTGCAATGATATCCCCATATGGTGAAGTGTGGTTTGGCGTGTATCCAAAGCAATGTTAGCTCATTGAGAAAAGCACCTTTGGCGCTCAGACACCCAAAAGAACCTGGAACTGGTTGGGAATTGAGACATGATGCTAGACTTTCTTCCCTTAGCGCTGTCCAACCATCTAGATTGTTTTGGTGCAAGCTATGCAGTTTTGAAGATACCTCTCTATGGACACTGTTACAAGATGCGAATATAAGGTGACTGGCAGTGTTAGTTAGCTGCCTGCTTCTGTTGGTTATGTAGTTCAGTGGGAACAAAATAGTTCCTCAGTCTTCTGGACCTGGTTAGGTGTCGAGTTGAGGTTCAGTTATTATCCCCATGATTTCTCTTGTGTGGATCAATATCTCTGTATATGCATTCATAAGCAGTGATGCTGGCGAGGTAAATGGGGATGAATGTTCAGGTGAGGAATATAGGAGAATATATTGACATAAAAATGAAAAGAAGTAGAGCTTAGAGAGGGATGTGCCGTGTGAGAAAGACACATTTCTGTGTGGAGAAGAAAAAAAAAGGAAAGGTTAGAAAAAAAAACTCTCAAATGAATTGGATGATTAGTTGAGGCCAATCACGGAGGTGTTTCTCATTGGCTAGACAGATTGATGCACTTTTCTCTCATTTGCATAATCATTCTCATCATCAGAATAAATACTCACAGTGGGAGAGAAACCCAGAGTTCACAAAGAGAGAGAGGTGGAACACTGGAAAAGCAGACAGCTATGCGCAGGGAAATAATGAAGGGCCAACCTCGCACTGTCAGCTATGTAGCAGTATTAGTGTCTTCATCTTCATTACAACCCGCAAACTGTTACACAAAAGCATGTCAGGGAATGTCATGAAACTTGCTGCCGGTTACCTTGAGACAACAATGAACTACATTCGGTCAGCGTCACTGCTGCGGAGACATCCTACCCACTTTGTTTCTTCAAGTCTTTTCACAGTGCAGCTCAGCGTGTGCACTTACGGAGGAGGATTCAAGGGCAGAGCTAAGTGATATTCTATGAGGGAGTGTGAATGTGAAGGGGGGGGCATAAAGGGAGAGAGAGAGAAGAAGACGAGGGTGAAGAGAAGGAGACAGCAGCGGTAGATTCTGCGAAGATAGCGGCATTGTTGGGGACCTTTTTTGTAGTTTGGTGTTTTTGTTCCCCTCATCATTCCCCCACCTCTTCCAAGTACAAAAGAATAAAAGAGTTGACATTCAGCACTGGTGTGGGGAAGCCAGGCAAATGACAAAACGCAACACACCCTACCACTGCTGTCACTTGTGTGTGGGTGTTTTTATGCCTGTGTTTGGGTGTGTGTGTGTGTGTGTGTTTATGTATGTACACCCTTGGGTACCAGACAAACAGTCCAGACATTTTGTTCTCAAGGACAAACTCACCGAGGACCCGAAGGTTTTCTCACTCTTCTTCTTGTAGCCAGTGTTTCTCTTGTCTTGTACTTTTACTGACAGCATTTTTACATAATTCTCTTTTCATTCACGTGTTCAAAAACATTTTTTTCCTCCCCCGTCATGAGTGGACTCATCGATTCACATCTTGTCCTTCATCTGGTTGGGAAGCAGTGAAGCGACTAGTCTTCGGGAAGGTTGGTGTCGGCTTGTTGTTGGCATGTTGTCTCTGCTGCTGGAGACCCCATTGAAATACCAGCTGAGTGTCTGAAAGAGAGACAAGCTCACTGATCAATCAGGAATCTCCTCATTTATTATTCACAGTGAGCCCATCCAATAGCTCGGAGCCCAGGGCCACCACACACTGTCATCAATGCCGCCATTGATTATCAGGCCTCATCAGCGTTTGTTTGGCTTGTCAAATCAATGCCTTTTTAACAGTATGCCATCCCTGCAGGAGACCACAGATGAATATTTCATGTCCCCTCTGATCAAATCATAATTCAAAGCATATCGCACAGCTAACTCTCCTGTTGTTATCAAAAGCCCTTTTGTGTTCATCATTGTTCCATAGTTTTTCTAACACCAAATAGTCAGTATAAGTAAATTGGAAAATGAGAGAAAAGCGACAAAAATGCACCAATGTTTCATTAAGTCTCATCTTTATCAATAGTGCTGGTTAATAATTGAGAATTTGGGTTATGTATTTCCAGTTTGTTTTATGTATTTCCATTATCCGCTGTTCTCAGATGCTTAGGTGTTAGGCACCTTTCCTCTGTAAAGTGTCACAGCATACATATAAATCAGCAATTCAAGAACCACTTAGCCTTAAGTTTAGCTTTGGAGGTTTTTACAATAATGAATTTAGTGGATTTATGGTGAGAATACACAAACTGATAACTGAGGACCTGCCATTGATTTAAAAGCTGGCAGAAGTTTGAGGGAATTTCTTTAATGAGTAAAAGATGTGCAATCTGCTTGAGGTTTGGCATAAGAGCAGTGATGGGAAATGAGAGGCTAAATGAAACTCTAAGCATGTTTATCGTTATAGCTTTGAATTGAATTCTCACCACTTTAGGGTTTATTTGTTGCAGTCAACCATCCATGCATCTTTTTTCTTCTTAACCACCTTATCCACAGTTGCAGGCATTTCAGAGTCAGATACTTCTACATTTTTCTTTTGACTTGCGCTTCACCCCTGATCCACCTGTTTGTGTTGCGGTTATGACAGGTCAGTGTAGAAAAACTAGTGCTGACAGGCTTGGCTTTGCTGGGAAATGGTGAAAGAGCACTCCCCTCCTTGTACTCCATGTGTGTGTATGCGTGTGTTTGTATGTGCATAAATCCCCATGACAGGAAGTCAGCAGGAAATGGAGGGACTTCCACAGCAGTGTTTACTTTTACATTTCAGCGAAAAATATCTGGCTTCATTCTAAACACATAGATGGCAAATGAAAAAAGGAGGAGTCTCATATGGCCCTGAAAAATGAGCAAAGAAATGTAAACATTATGTACCAGACTAATATTTTTGTTTGTGGTTTTTCCTTTCAAGGGCTTATTGATATGTGCAAAGATCATAGCTGCTTGTGTATGTGGGTGCTCAAAGGTCCCACACCTGGATCTACATCATAAACATTTCTGAACAGGTCTTCTTCAATGCTTCTTGAGTGAGCTGGATTATCTTGGACTAATGGTACAGACAAGGTGATTGCCAAACACTTGATGCTATTAAACCGCAAACATAAACACACAGTTGTGTTCGACAAATCCATCTGAACCATGTCAGTGACTGCCAGTGACCGTTTGTGTTTTTAATTTTCCATTTCTCGAGTTCTTACTCTCTCTTGGTTTGAGGATTAGTTAAATGGGGAAACTCTGGGGAATCTGTTTACTGTAAAGCACATTCAAGACATGGCTTTCTTTTTTCTATTTTTAAATGTGTGTGAGAAGGAAATGAGACAAATCTGTCCTTGTTTTAAAGGTGTCCAATTTCTGCATGTCCCTTGTTATATCATCTTTAGTACTCCCATGGTGTCTCTGTTGCTTTCTTATATTCCCTCGCCACTCCTTACCCCCATGGAGATGTCCTCTGTGTCTCAAAGGCATTTCAACTTTAGCCTCAGGCACATCTTTTGTTCTTTCATCCTCTTGTTAACACCTAACAGTAGAGGCTGTGCCCCTAGCCAGGAAACAGAGGCTGGCCTGAAGCTCTGTTTGAGGCAGTAGCACTGGCTGCAGACAGACATGCTAACACAGAGAGACATTTGGATGTAGATGCAGACACACACACCTTATGTCTGTCTCTTTCTCTAGCTCTCTCTCTCTCACACACACTAACACACACACACACACTTGGATACATCCTCTCTACCTGGGGCAATGAATCAATGAAAGCAAGCTCTGAAGTATTTGACCTCTGAGTCTGGCT
Organism: Pelvicachromis taeniatus; assembly: GCA_015108175.1. Taxonomy (NCBI): domain Eukaryota; kingdom Metazoa; phylum Chordata; class Actinopteri; order Cichliformes; family Cichlidae; genus Pelvicachromis; species Pelvicachromis taeniatus. The sequence continues at coordinate 41,471 of VURO01050181.1, read as the reverse complement.
GTCGTGCGTCAGCAGGTATTTTCACTCATAGTATCGCCACCAGGGAAGAGGTTGCGTGGCGTGCACAGATGAACATGACCTAGCACCAACCAAGGAAATGGCTGAAAGACAATTTGTTTTTGATTTTTGTTTTTTTATGTGATTGTAAATCCTTTGATTTTTGACTCTTTCCATCAGATTTGTCATTATTTGCAAAATCTATAGATTAAATGATTATAGATTATAGATCACATGTGTGTTTCTATTTTTGTTTGTGTGATTGGCCTAATTCTAGTAAACTTAACACTGTATTGCATATTAGTAACAACACGTTCTCGTCCCAAAACGTAACATATGACGTTATGTGACAAATTGTCAGTATGTTACGAGTTTGGAAACATGAAGAAGCATGAGAACCGTTTGTACATTATTTTACTTTCTCATCATCAGTTTCTTTGGAAAACACTATCAGTATCAGTAAACGACATAATATTTAAAAGCAAATGTCTAATGTATCTCCCTTTAACAGATTTCTATATTTTGGAAGATTTTTTCTTATGTGTTAAATGTGAAGCTACAGCCAGCAGCAGTACCAAAACTAAACAGCAAGGGTAGTTCTGTCCCAGGAAGCAAACTGCACCTACCAGCACCACCGCTGAAGCTCACTCATTAACATGGTACATCCTATCTGTTTAATCTTTACAGACTGCACAGTGTAAATGAAAGGTTATAGTTTCATGAGAGGATAAGATCATAAGGTTCATCATCAAGATCATTTTTATGTACTTTTTAATGTTTCTTTTTATAATATATCTATATTTGTACAAAATAATAAATATTAAAACGTTGTCATTCACTTTGAGCACATTTGTTTTGCCATTTCAGTCACGCAGAACAATAACAATGTCAAAAAATAAACTCCAATGGTCAAATATAAGTTTGTTGTTAGCATTGTCTCAAGCGTGCATTTCAAGCTTGTGAAACAGGCAGGTGTGTGTGTGTGTAGCAAGTGTGTTTTCATGTATGCCTTTTTGAGCGTATGTGTGAGAGAGTGGCTCAGAGGGAGAGTGTGTTTAGTTCTCCCTGAGTGGGTTAGATCTGATAAGGCTGACAGCCACAGGTTGATATTCCTGAGAGAAGCCAACTTCTCCTCTTCACACAGACCCACAGAAAGAAATAAGATTTATGTATCTCTTTGTAGATTGTTTTGAAATATAAAAAAAATATTTTTTGATATGTTTTTCACAGGAATGCACAAACAGATATTGAAACAGTGGTGATGTGTTGCAGGGATCTGTTAATACAGCTGTGTTTTTTTTTATTGCAACATTAACTGCCTTTACAGAATTAAACAAACCTGGGAATGAGCCAGGGTACAGTTTGCCAATGCAAATGCTCTAATGGGAAAAGAGTGCGCATCTGACAGTTACACTCATATTTGCCACACCTCAAAGGCCTACTTGGACTCCTACTACAAACACAGCCCTAGGCTGTGTGTTTGTGCTCTGGTCATGTCTGCATATCTGCTTGTATTGTTCACTCGCCTTCTGATTTGTCTCCCACGGGAATAACACTACGCACCTAACAGAACAGCTACATCTTGACATGCATAGATTTTATCCATCTAATTTCCCAAAAGGCTTGGGAATGCATACATACATATGCACAGTGTTGATCACTCACGTTCACATTTTTGCTTTACACGATGCAAAGACAACTTGGGAAAACAAATATACACAAATGCCCACAGAAACACAGGTGCATGCATGCAAAGCACCCTCCACTGATTTCTTTTGCTTATGATGTGGGCCCTTGACGAGGGCAACGCAGTGGCACGCTGACATTGAAGAGAAGCGTTGTACATATAGAATGAAAGAGCAGAGGAGGAGAGAGAAGAGAAAAGGCTCTCTTTATTCAATTAGCGGCACTGGCCCGGAGTAATTACTTCTACTCTCCCTAATTCCCATGTAAATTTGCGACGAGCACTGCACTATTTTAATACAATTTAACGCCACTTTGACTGGATGCCAGTGTTGTGCACAGTGAAGATGAGCTTTGTGTGTCTGTGTGGGTGCGTAGTTTGTGTCAGGGATGTAACCGACGGAGAAAGATGAACCCTTTGTGTGATTCTGCTGTAGAGTAAAGACAGTGAGAGTTGGAGAGTAAACATGGAGAGGAGGAGGCCACTAAAAGGAGAGGTCTATCATGATGACACGATTATCAGATAAGATCTGCAGTGGGACCTAGCTCACACTGTCTGTCCTGTGGGAACAGCAGCTCTCACTCTTTAACTCTTTTAACAAATCTGCTGTCACCGGTCACCTGAATGCTGCTGCCCACACAGGCCCAGAGGAAACATTCAAATTACAACCAAACATCCCCCCAGAAAAGAGGAACAGTTAGAAATTGACTTATTTTGATTTTGGGCTCATGAGCTAAGTGAAACAGAGATGGGATTATAACCTACAGTGTCTCTTTGTGTGAAGTTCACTCGTGCAGGTGAGGTAATATAAAGTAAATCCCAATCTCTCCTGCTATCTCTCCCCTGTATCGATTGTCTTCAGCCAATAAATTGTCTGCTTAGATAATTGTCTAATTAGACCTCTAATTGGTCTGTATAATTAGCCATTTTAGGATATTGTCCTGGATGAATAATATTGGCCTGTGTCAAAGACTCCCCAATAGCTGTTCCCACACTGCACATTTCTCTGCCCACCACAGAGACACAAATCGATGCCCAGCCTTTGTGCTTCTGCCTGGCCACAAGTGTCTGAATGGACAAATAGAGTAAGAGGAAAACAGGTACACAGGTAGATGGAAGGACATGAGAGGAGTTTTCGGTCACTAGACAGACAGACAGAGTCTGTGTATAGCCAAACAGCGATAATGCAGGCATTTCAATTTTCAATTAAATGTTATTCATATAGCACTAAATCGCAGCATCAGTCCTCTCAAGGTGCTTTATATTTTAAGGTAGATACCCATCTACCAATCAAACTGCCTATTTGAGCAAGCACTTGGTGACAGCGGGAAGAAAAAACTCCCTTTTAACAGGAGGAAACCTCTGGCCAGGCTCAGGAGGGACAGACGTCTGTCGTGACTGGTTAGGGGCGATGGGAGAAAGCCAGAACAAAAGACACAATTTACCAGACACAGTGACAGATGTGAAGAATCAAATATCACATTTCTCATCATTAAAAACAAAGACTTTGCAAACTTCTTATGCTCATGGCGGATTAAAGATGGTGAGACAGACACTGGATATTATCCTGCTGACTGGCTACTGATGTTTTACTGAAATTGTTTCATTTAATTACAGGAAGCTGTAGCAGTGTTGTGTAACTTCTATTAAAACAGGCTGATATTAAAAAAAGTAAACTTACATTTCTATGTTAAATCACAGACATTAAATTATTGTGGGTATTTACTGAGTTAATGCAGGATTTCCATTCCTCAGCTCCATTTAAGGGTTTAAAGTTCTCATTAAAAAGTTTTTGAATTATCTAAATGGCACCATTTGTTTTAATTGTATATGAGCATTTGAACGTAACCCAGTAGACCACAGTGAAGATTAGCTCAGCTGTAGCTTGTGCTGAATCATTAAAATATATTTGGCTCACTTCACCTCACCATAACCTAATTTTTATGCTGCCTGTGATCTTCACATCTGCTTGATATCATTCCTGCAGCTTTAGTTCAAGGTGGTTAATTTGCAAAGAATACACTAAACAATGATGAAATCTTACCATCACATCTGACCAGGCTTTAGATGGGGGATTTCCCATGTAAGTCACCAGTCAGACTTCCAAATGTTGCCAATTATGGTGGTGTACAGCCTGACATTCCTGCAGTATATCTGCCTCCTAATTTACTCGAAAACAGAAAAACAAAACCCCTGACTGGCAGACAGGACTTGACGTCACTTTAAAGGAAGAGCGAAGCGTGCCGTGTTTAAAACCCAAGCAGTGGTGGAGAAAGAAGGGCCAAGCTGTGTTTGGTGCTAAGCTAGAAGGTTGTTTATTGATTTGTGTACGGTCTCTGTGAACTTTATTTGAGGTGAAAACAGGCCATGCATGGCCATTTCAACTGTGTATATGGGTAAGCACTTGGGTGAATCTTCATGGGTGGGGACTGTGTAAATTTGTGTCTGTGTGAGTGTAAAATCACAAAAGCATGTGTGTTTTAGTTGTTGAGGTAATTTAGTTTGAGGCAAGAACCCTTTGACTACTTGCGCGGCCTCTGACTTTTTTCACCACGGTTTTTCCCGAGCTCTCCTCTGTTTTTCTCTCACAAGAATAAAGGATCTTTTTACCTGTCCCATATTTGCAGGTTTTACTGCACTCAGAGCAGCTGTATGTAGGTGTACTGTACATAGATTTGTATGGGAGCTGGGCAGATGTCACCTGTTTTTCTCTGTGTGGAAATCCCCAGCTCCCCAGGCCCTGCTTTGCAATGCAGTGACTCACTCTTAATTTAAAGTGTTTGGCTGTGTGTGGTGTACACATCTCTGTGAGTGTGAGCGTGCACTGGTGCAAGAAGTGTAATTACACTAGGACTATTATGCAGGTGTATTGTGGATGTCTACTGTGTGTATAAAGCTGGTTTGTGTGTGTGTGTAGATGTGCTTGCTTCAGGTATTCTATTTTTGCTTTTGTTTTAGGCAATTAGGACACAGATACACGCACGCAGTAACTTTTTAACAAGTCTCCTTTTTAATAAATGCTTTGTTAGTGCTGGAGACAAGCCAGCCTCCTGAAGTAAATGATCACAATCTAGTGTTTTTTGTGTGTTTGAGCACATTTATATATGTAGTGCTGGTCTGTGCGTCTCATGGTGACCTTTGACATTTACAGCTGTTCCCCCATGACCTTATTAACATTGTCTTGCCCTCACAAGCCCTTAAAGACTTTTTTCTCCTCTTTGGCTATAATAAAAACCCCACTGCTCGTCCTCTGATCTAGCCTCGTGCATTTGCTTTGAGTTATCTCGGTATTGAAAGCAATTTCTTCTTTGGCATAAAACAACATTTTTTTTGTCTCGCTTTCGTAACATTCAAATTAACATCTTATCCCTCACACCGTCTTCAGGATCATTCCATGTTTCTGTCCCACTTTGGCTTGAATTTATGCTCTTCACTTTGCTCAAAACAAACTCTTTCTCTTGTCTCCCCCTCTCACATTCCTTTTCTATTATAAGCACCACTTTGCCTGTCTGTAAGTAGGAGGCGTATTCTTACACGTCTTAGCCATTTTCGCTTATTCTACTCAATGGCCTCAATTCATGTGCGTAATGACAAATGGAATTAAATTAAATATTTACAATAGGCAGAACACCCCAGCAAGTAGTCTGCACATCATGTACAAAGAATAAAAGGTGACTGTCGTTCAACAGCCAAGGACACTTTCTCTTCTTCTCCTCTCTGTATCTCTGTGGTTCTGACACAGTGGCAGTAACATGTGGGTATGTACACATTAGAAAGCACACACGCACGCACACACACACACAGACACACACACACACACACACACACACACACACACACACACACACACACACACACACACACACACACACACCCACACACACACACACACACACACACACACACACACACGCACACACACACACGCACGCACACACACACACACACACACACACACACACACAGACACACACACACGCACACATGCACACACACACAC
>VURO01050181.1:20698-35770 GCA_015108175.1 Pelvicachromis taeniatus | reverse complement strand
CATCATGTACAAAGAATAAAAGGTGACTGTCGTTCAACAGCCAAGGACACTTTCTCTTCTTCTCCTCTCTGTATCTCTGTGGTTCTGACACAGTGGCAGTAACATGTGGGTATGTACACATTAGAAAGCACACACGCACGCACACACACACACAGACACACACACACACGGCGAGGCACTATATTTTTAGGCACACACATGCTCAGATATCCGGGTATGGACACATGCTTATGTCATTGACACTTTCTGTCTCTGTTGGCGTGCACACACACAAACACTCACACACACACACGCACACGCTTCAGATAATATACACAAGTTGCTGGCACTCTGATATGTGCTTGGTGGATTGATCCAACTCTTTTATCTGCTAAATAACTTACCATCGATTGAGCGGGGGACGGAGGAGGTGGAGGAGTAAGAAGAGGAGGACGAGGGAGATGTGGATGTGCAGAGAGAATTAAAGCTTACCAATATCCAGGAGCTGTCCACACTGCCTGAACAAGTCGGCATGTCACACACACGGCGGAGAGAGGACATGATAAAAACAGATGCAAGTCAAAAAAGAACTTTGGTGGACCCGCATGGAAAAAGAGTTTAGTTTCGCAACCATAATCCTGCAATGGATAATAAGTGGAATAAGAATTATGGACTTTTACAGGTACTATTTCTTATCATTTCAGGGAACCGTGAGGAGAAGTGTAATATTGGATCTCTCTTCAGCCTCAGGGGAGCCCGCTATACACCCATGGAGGGTTCAGGGGCTAATTGGATATATCACTGTGAAAAACATTTAAAATCCCAAATCAATACCTGCCTCTTTAATGCTTTTCCTGAATAAGTGCTCCTCTCTATCGCTGCTGACCCCGTCTCTTTTTCTCTCCCCCCCCCATCTTCAGACCCTGCCTCCTGTACAATCCCTCACTGCCTATAGGGGCCAAGAGAACGTGTAGGGGTCAGCGAGCTAAGGGCTACTAGGGGCCAAAACAGAGTGAGCCCCATGGGGGTCTTAGAATTGAATGGTGGCTGGAAATGTTCATGTGAGGGCTTATGGGAAACATCAGTAGAAATAACATCTAACTTAACACTTCTGCCTGACATGAAGAGTGCATACAGAAGTAGAACAGCTCCAACAACATGTTACATGTCAGTTTTTTTGTCTGCTGAAATTCTTGGAAGAACATGTTTGACTGTGCGTGTGAGAGTTGAGTAAAAGTTTGGACAAAAAACAGATGTCCATAGCAACACACCTTTCTTCTCTGCACATCTGACTGCACCTGAGGCATAAATAAAGTTTAGGGTTAGAGTTCAGCAACTGTTTGACTTACTCATCTGCCCTCTCAAACAGACATACATCAAATGCATTTTATACTTCAGCTGTGCAAAATGGCTTTCCCACTTTCTCTTGTCTGAAATTGTCCAGACCTGTTTACAGAGTCCAAGGTGATATGATTAAAAAAGTATATTTTGCTCACTGGATGAATTTAGAATTAATAAGAGGAAGAACAGTGCTTTTGGTAATCAGAAGATTGGTGTTTTGAGCCCAGCTTGATCGAGATACTGAGTTGCCTCAGTGGATCTATTGTAGTTTCAGTGTGTGTGAATGTTAAATAATAACATTAGGCCTAGAAAATAGCCCTCGCATCTATATGTGAATATGTGTATGAATGATGCTTGTAGTAAGAAAGGAGTTTGAATGCTTATATAGCCTTAAAAAGCACCAGTCCATTTAATATCTGTTTGATAGAAACAGCATGTACGCATGCATTTTTACTTTGCAGAATGAATGAACATATGAATGAATCTCTTTTTATCATTTTCTGTGAATATATTTTTGTAAGCTCTCTTTCAAATCCCTTCCTTTAACATATGTCTTGCAATGATTTAGCTGTCTCACCATTTTTTTTCCCCCCTCAGAGGTGTAACATCTATCTTCAGACACAAGCTTGGCGCCCAGGAGTGCCGTTTCCACAACTATATATATGTTTTCTTCCAAACCTTCTCTGTTACAGCGCCAGTGCTGCCTTGACAAGATGCTAAAGCGGGGGATGACAGGCTGTTGCTAAACTGCAGTAGCAACCAGTAGCAGGTTTGAAAGAGTGAAAATTTAGAGATAAAATCACTTTTTGCCTGTTTTGGTTGTTTTCACTGCCAGTGATCAGATCTCTGATTAAATGCAGAGCATCATGCAGAACCATGTTGCATCCTGCCTCTTATTTTAACTGTGGGCCTTTTTATTTTTTTAATTTCTGTGTTTTTATGTGTGCACAGGTTCAGATTTGTATGAGCTTTAGGGATCAGTTTTCAGCTGCTTGTGTTTCATTCTTCCAACATTAATGCCTTTGACATAGTTTCATTTCCAGAAAAACAGGAAGCAGGGATGGTTGTCTTGCACTTCTGTCCCAGCGGCTGCAGTCAACGTGACCCTGGATGTGGACTGATGCATTTGTGGGCAGTGTGTCAGACAATCTTTGCGTATGTGAGGTTTGTGTGGTGTGTGTATGTCTATGTAAGGTGAAACGCAAAAATGCAAAAGTAGGTCACTGTTCTTTTTGTCCTTCTGTAAGCACCTTGCAGGTAGTTCTCAATATGTTTCTTTGACTGATCTTTAAATGGCGGTCGATCTCCTTCTGCCTTCGTTCTATGGTATTGTTCTGACTTTGAACAACTGGGTGTCGCTGACCACAGTGCCCTATCACTCTGAAGAAGTGGTAATAGGTCTATCCCCATTCTGCATAAAAATGGTACATTTGACCCTCTGTTTTCATTGGCGTTTATCTGCACACTGCTTACAGTTTCACCCCCTCGTCTCTTCTCCATTCCCTTTCCTTCCCTCGCCAAGTTCCAGCCTCCATTTCTCCCCCTTCCCACTCCTTCCTTCCTCTGTTTGCTTTTGCTCCCTTGATTCACTTTCAGTGCCAACTTTTACCCTTTCTTTGTCAAATGACTCTCTCTCAATCTTGTTACTGTGTCTGCTTGACTGCAAAAGAGAAATTATGAAGGCAAAGGGAAAATTATGAGGGAAACTAATTGTGAGGGGATGTAGCAACTAAATGGCAAACTGGATTTTCTTTAAGGTTTTCTGCTTTTATACTAAACTACAGCAAAAAAGATGACAGTGGAGCTCTTCTGATGTTCTCTGAATGAACAGAAGAATAGTAAAGGTTTGTGTTTTGAATTTTATGTTGTTGTGTTTTTAATTAAAAGTAGCTGCTGAGTTAAATTTTGAGCAATGAATCTCAGAGCATGTTGCTCAACTGATGTTATTAGAAACTGGGCTTCAGCTTAAACTTCTCCCTCCATAAATAAACCATCACTTTAATTATTCAGATTTATCTGTTATCAAATCGGGGCGGAAACAATAAACAATTTGTTGTAGATTTCATGTACATTCGTACTGATTGCCTAATCATGTAAAGAAAGCATGACTTTTAAAAATAAATAATAAAATTCATAGTCTGCACATATTACTCTGAAACATTTTTTCCTCTCTGACTTTCACTATTCATACTATCAGAGTATGATGTAGGGCATTATTGTATGATATGAGTCGTTCTAACAACTTAGTTAAGTGTTTTATGAAAGAACTAAAGATAATAAATAGCTGTATTAAATTTCTACAACATGAGGTGACTTCTTTTATTTGTCTGGGCACTTTACATATTCAGCTGCCTGTAAGTGCAGAAAAATACAAACAAACAAAAGAATCAGAACTTAATATCTTAGAATGATTATTGATTTTTTTTGTGTGTTTTTCCCCCTTTTTTTCTGAAGATCTCTCTCATCTTTTTGACTCCTACTTTAGCTCTGTTCACTGATACCTGACTGGAATATCCTTGGAACATTAATTAAACATTATTGTGAGACATTTTGAAAATCTCCAACATAAACTGTTATCTGTTTAAACATTTCTTTGTCTTAGTATCTTCAAGAAGGAGTTTGATATTCACTTCTCACTTTCATTATGCACAACAATTCTGATTCTGAAGTTCACACTATAATGACATTGTCATTGCTAGAGTAATGCTTTGCTCCCATTATGATTATTAGTTGTCATGAAATTAAACTTGAATTGCACTGAGACGCATGCATACAGAATGCCTTGAATAGTCTTCCAAGCACAACTCTCCCCTTGGCCTCGTTTTGAGGATATCTGCAGGGTTCATCTTATTTCGTGTCAGTGTGCATATGTGTGCAGGCTGGACAGATCCTCTGGAGTGTGACTGATGCGTGGAGACGCACGCCATGAAGTTCGAACAAGCTAGAGATTGACATGATAACCCTTAACCGTTAACCCCAGAAGGCAGATCAGTTGTGTACTCTGTTGTTTGTTTGAGCTTGTGTCCTTTGTGATGACACATTTCGACATGCCAACAAAGCTATCCAAGTAACCATCGACGTAAACAGCTGATAAAAGGTTAGGTCAGAAGACTCTCCATGTGCCTTTAGTTTGTCAGGCTTAGTGTCTCCATACAGGCAAAAATACAGAGAACTGAATCTGAGCAAAAACAAAATTAACCACAAATTTGAAGGAGGGAACACTTTCTTCAAAGAGGAACCATTAGAATAGCTTCTCAGCTTCCCTAAAATGCCATGATCCACTGTATTTGGTGCTTTTTTTCTTTGTATTTTGAGTTGTGTCTCCAGGAATTGGCTAATCAAATGAAAAGAAAGTTCAGTGGTGAATATAGAAAGAGGACCTGGGAGTTGCCCCAGATGTACTTGTTTGCATCACTCTCACACACGTTATGATCTCGCTTTAGCTGAAAGTCGTTCTCACTTCAGAAACCAGTATCTTTACTATAATTTTTTAATCGATTTTCTCTATCAGCCACAATGTTTATGCGGTCGCTTATAAAACTGCAACCATATCCCATAAAAATCTTTTATTTTTGAAGAAACCTCTTTAATCCATCAGCGTGCTTTTTTTCATGGTATAAATGAATGTTGCTTTAATGTTTAATATCTGCAAACAATGCATTTCAATACATTATCTTTCTATTGTGTGTTCTTATTGCACTAGGGACAGCTGGCTACACAATAACAAGAGGATAAAAAGGCCCCCAGCATTCTTACAGTATCCATCTTTCTGAATGACAGATGCACACTTAAATACCTCACAAAATACAGCGTGCACAATGCAGACACACACGCACACACACATGCATATCTTACAATTGCTCATGCCCTCCTTCATTTCGAATCAGTTGCCAGATGCCCCAACTCCAAATGCTGTTAATCATGTTATCTGGAATCCCTAGAACGAAATCCATAACTCCTCTATGTATTAATCACCGGGAATCTTGTTATCATGTCTATATTAATTAAAGCCATCTGCCAGGAATAGGGTGAGGATGGGTTTAAAGGGGAGACTGAGCAGTGGAGTAGGGGGAGCCACGTCAAGCTGCTTGTATTTGAAGGCATTCAGCTTGATTTTCAAGAAGATGGCAGTTTGCTATTTTAGGTAATTTTGGGCTTAGCTGAAATGTTAAACTTTCCTGCAGCACTCTGATTACGGGTGACGATTCTGCCAACACTGAAAGACATCTACAGTGAGTTCATTGCAGGGAGTTGTAACATGACTTGACAAGCACTTCCTGGTTCAGTGTCACAGCAATCCTCTTTAGCTGGTGATCATATATCCATCTGTCTCTGCTGTCAGAGTGCATTATTCATTCATGGTATGAACACATGCACATGTAGGCTTTAACTTTCTGTCTCTAGTCCTGCGCAGGCGAATGGAATCAGACATTCAGAGATTGGAAAGAAGGGAAACTGAAGTCTTCGGCGTGGTATGTTTCAATCGCGAGCTCCCACCACACATGAGGCTGTTTGACTGCCCGTAAGTGATGGCGCTAAAGCTTCTCGTCTCTCCTCATAAAGAGGTTGCCCTGGAGGAGGAAGAAGTAAGCGCACGAGTGAAGTTCAAAACAAAATAATATTGAACTCAGCATTATTCAGAAAAGGAAATGCCGTTAAGTTTTGATATGTTGCCTTTTCTGCAGATGAGGTATGGCTCCAAGGCAGACAGACAGTCAAAGACAGAGGTGGAGTTATGCTGGGTAGATGGAAGGTGGGAAAGGCGTCTTAGATGGAAGAAGAAAGGAACAGAGCAGTGTACTGTATATAGCCTCCCACATCTATCCATCTATCGCCTTTGCCAACCCCTCCCTCCCTCTGTTCACACCCTTCCTTCATCTCTTGAACTTCAAGGCTCTGTGGAGGGAAACATGTCAGTAACTGGGGGCGTAATCCTGGGCGGCCAGTGCTTCTCGCTCAAACATGCACAACAAATACACGTTACCGCACACACGAGGCCTCGCCTGAATGACAGCTGATCAGGAGTTCCTGCCAGCACCCTCCTCTTCTCCTCGCTCCCTCCTCTCATCTCAGCACTCATCTGATTTGATCCATTAGCATTCTTTTCTCTGTGTTGTTCGTGCTACTGTCAGGCTCAGTGGCACAGCCTCAGTCTGAAGCAGTTAAACTGTCGCCTGGGGGGCCTCACCTGAAAGGGCTGACAGCTGCCTGCATAATCAGCTGCTCTGCCTGGATCCTGATAGGCCCGGACCAGAGATCAGGTTGGGGGTGGGGTGAGGCTGGAGGAAGCAGGTGGTGGGTGGCTGCACAATTGGAGAATGGGCTTGCTTCGAAGATGCACGTGAGGATTGAGAGTAGGGAAGCAAATGTAAGGTGAGGGGGTGTTGCATAGGTGAGCAACTGAGAGGGATTGGTGAAATAGGAGCATGTATGGAGGAAGTGTGATGCTCACAAATTGTAAAAAGGTATTTCTTACCACCCCACTGGAATCACAGCTGATGGCTTATGAGAGATATTGGGAAATAAACCACCCACAGTATGTATCCTCAGTTGGTGTTGGTCATTTTAAGACGAACAGAGGAAGAGGAAGTGAGTTTGTACGATCGGTTTTTCTGAAGAAAAACCAACCAAACACTGTAAAATACCGGAATATTGAGAAACCAGGAAAATGTGACGATCATTGTGATGTTATGAAGAGGGCTCACGGACAACAGAGGAAACAATTATGTGGAAGAGCATAAGAAAAAAGAAAAATCGAAATGTGCATATGCGCATTAGAATGTGTTCATTTGTTTTCTCCTTTTAGCCACTTGCTTTAAGTTATCTCCACAGTGATTTACATTTCTTATATATCATGACATTTTCCATTCAGTCCGTGAGCAGTAATTCACAGGAAATCCCAAAGCTCTTTTTCCTCGCTTGACTCGTCTTGTGGAATTGCGGTTGAATTGCACACAGCTCTTAAAAATTAAATTAGAAGACCTTCTCCAGTTAAAGTAATCCACTTAAAATAATGCTTTAGGTTCTGCTGTCCTGCCCTTGGCCCCTACCCCTGACACCTGGCTCAGAGCAGAGGAGGGCTCCTAGGCTGAAGCCCTAAAATAGATCTGTCACATTTTACATCCTGGTGTTTGTGTCCCCTCCTCTGGCCCACCCTGACCCAGACAACTGCCCCTCTGTTGGCCTCTGTTTGCTCTGGAGAGAGCCCCACGGCTTACAACCTCAGCCTACGCCCACCCCAAACCTCTTTTTCTGTTCATTTGAAAGCTCTGCCTCAGTCCACTTCTCTCCAACTTCACTGCTCATCTCTTTCTTTTTTCCCCTGCCTGTAGCTGTTATGACTCTCTCATTTCTCCTTGTCTCTGCGCTTTGTTCAGTTTTCCTGTTTCCAAGCCATACCTTCCTTCGAAGCTTTTACTTCACTATTACTCACTCTCCCGTGAGATCAATTTACCTGCGCGTGGCCGAATCTTTTCCCCCCACACAGGACTCTTCTGTATGCGACTGTTATGGAGTCCTCTCCTCTCTGTCTTCTCCTCTGTCATTCAGCGGGGCTCTTCATCTCCATTGCTAAGCCTTCCACAGCTTCTGCTAACTTTCTAGCTCCCATCTCATTTCAAATTCAATTAAACCTCCGGAGATTCAACTAACTTTTAAAAGGATCGGGGCATATCTCTCTGTCTCTTTCATTCACCATAACTTTGTGGGAACCTCCTACTCGTCTTCTCTCTCTCCTGATTCTTCTTTCTCCCTCTTTCTTTTACTCGTTGCGTGCCACATTATTACCTTCAGTCCTTCATTTCTCTTTCTTGTACCTCATCTTTCACTTCAAGGCCCCTCTAACTCCACTTTTCTGCAGTTGTCTAAATGGCCAGTGTTGTCCAGGTACATGTTATTCTTGGTAGAGGACAGAAGTAGGGCATGGAGCCGTGCTCTGTGGGAAAAGGACTTAGCAAACCTTTTCCAAGGGAGGGGAGGGGGGAGATTTCTCCAAAACAAACCTCATCAGTCTTCTACCAATCTTTTCTTAACCTGACCAGAGGTGAACTTAACCCATGTCGCAATCCACGTTGCTGTATATCCTATCGTACAGTTCACAGCACTGTATTGTAGATGTTCAGTAAATCCAAGGTAAACACAGGTCACTTAGGTTAAGGCCCATGCATGCCAGCGATGAAAGAGCCACCCCAGGGCAAGTGTTTAGCTTTGGGCAAAGAAAGAATAAACAAGGGCTTATTATGAAAGAAAACCTTCTTATTGTCTTCTTATTGTTTTACAGCGGTTAAAGAGCTGTCGGTCTTTGCACTCCCTCTTTTGCTTTCAGTTCATCAAAAGTCAATTGGAAGACCGCAAATCGTCCAGCGCGACATTGTGGTGATGCACTTTACAGCAATCGTTGGCCACAAACTTGTGATGGATTGTCTAGCTGATCGCTTCTTCCTTTTTCTCATCTGTAATTGGCGGATTAAAAATGACTTGCTTGTATGGCCGTGATGAGATTGCGGCGGGTAAATGAGGACATATGTTTTTGTTTTTGGTCAGAGCCAAGCTGTATACACAAACACTGTTACAATTTAATGGGTGCTTAGTGACTTGGCCCGTGATTGATGTGTGACTGTAATGCCAGCCAATGACCCGCATAAAGAGAATTGGAATATATTTTATAGTGTTTAATTCAAAAACAATACAATAGAGTTGCTCGTAAAACTACTACGGACATGCAAATGCAACGACTGATGATGACTTAATTGGCTGAATTATTTATTTAGTTTAGAAAGTGCAGCTTTGTCATTTGGCTCGCATAAAAACATATTTATTTCCAAATTTGAGGTGCTTATTTTAGCACCGTTCTCCTTTCATTTTTTTTTTTTAAATTTAAAATATTACCTTGCTGAGCGGTGTGTATATGTGTGTGCGCGCGTGCTTTTTTTAAGAGTTTTTAACGTATTCTCCAGTGTGCCTGGGAGAGTCATTAACACACACTAGAGTTACAGAACACTCCTCAGCAACCCTACTTACTACTCTCTGCGTATGTGTGTGTGTGTGAGTGTGTATATGTGCCCTCTTGTGTGTCTTGTGTGTCTGTTTCTTTGACTTGACCGCTGTATGTTCAGGTGTTGCCAATCCATGCAGTTAAAACAGTGTTGCAAACCCCATATGTTTTACATCTATTCACACTACATTAGTAGCACCACATATAAGCATCCAGTGTTTAACATACATTTGACTGCCGTTTAATTCTGTGCTGGACTGTCTTCTCTATAGGATCATATCCATATACTATTATTAGTCGGTACCCTCCAGGGATTACACCAGAGGTTACCCTCTGGAAAAGGTGGGAGGGCAATAGCGCAGCCTCTGAGCTGACATGGTTATTGGAGCAGAGATAGCACCATGGGGATCCATCTTACACAGAGCAGAAAGGAGAGGGGGGTCTGTCTTTTATAGTGAGATCCCACAGCTGATGTCGATGAGGTCAAATTATCTGTCACTACACCTGTCATACTTAACACACTTCATACCAGCTCCCCGTGGCCTTATGTGCTATGTCCCATTCTGCTGTTCAGTCCTTAGTATGAAAATGTGCCAAATGTGTGTTCCTGTGTGTACACATGCTCAGATTGCAGGTTTTTACTATTTGCTCACTTGCTCAAAGCATGCTACCACTGCATACACTGGTATAGTACAAATATTGACTGTCTGCTACCGTGCATTGTCACAAAGCGGAGATCTGCATGGCTATATGAATGCATGTGTGTGTGTGTGAAAAGGGTATAAATTACAAATTAAAAACAAATAAAGATTGACATACTAGTACAATGCAGTGGACACACCAGGTTCTAGGATCAAATGTCACTGGTGTTAGTGGGTATCAAGGCCAGGAGTTGAGCACATCCTCCCACAAAAACTAGAAGAATGAAACCTTGCTAAGGGTTGTGTTAAGCAACAATAGATTAAAGAGCAAACTGATTTTAAACACCAGTCATAAAAAAAATCTACTTCTCCTTTGTTGAGTTGTGCAGTAGCATTGCTTGGAGAGACCTCCTTAAGAGTTAAACAACCATCTGAAGTAACTGTTAAAGGACCAGCTTCCTTGAAATGTAGTGTGTCAGTTCTGACCTTTATTAGGATTATTGTATGTGGCATTTGTTTGCAGATATTTGGATAACATACTGTAAGGGTGTTTGACCTGAACAGTTAAGTGTTGACATATTAAGCTGATGCCCCTCTTTTCCCCACTTTTGGGGTTAAATTGGAACAGTATGAGCTCCTGAAGGGTTAAGCAATACAGTGATGGGGCCGTGCAGCCCTAAAGCTGGGCATAGGGCCAGCTCCACTCATAAACATGGAGAGGTTCAAGTGTGTGTATGTGTGTATGTGCATGTGTGTACATTTATGTGAGTGTGTCTGTCTGTGCCAGGGACAGCCCAGTGACTCACAGAGTACAACCCTGCCCCTTTGGCAGGAGAAGAGCAAAGTTTTAAAGAGACACGAGCGATCTTCGGAGGGAGAGAGAGAGAGTCATTCAGACTGAGGCACAAAAGGAGGCGCTGTAGAGCGTATGTTTTTCCACTTTGCTTGAAGCCCTGATGGATGATCACACAGTTCTCATATCCTGTGGAAAGATGTCAGTCCTCTACCACAAGCCCTACTGGGAAACTAAGAGGCCACTGTGTGTCATACTAAAATACACACGCAGACTCAAACACAGATATTTGAATTTGAAATTCTAGTGAAATTTACTCAAACAACCATGCAAAACTGTTAAGAAGTAGGTGAGAACATATGAACATATGAATGTTATGTCTCCTTGTCATTTTATTGGATTAGCAGCAAGCAAAAATAAAAAAAAAAGACAGCTGAAATGAGTTACATGCATCTGCACTCTACCTTTCTTTAAACTTTTTTTTCTTTCTTCTCTCTAAATTTGACTGCCCAGTCTTTCTCATTTAACACACATTCACTTTGTCTTCCTCGCCTGCTGTCCTTACACACTCACGCAACAGGCACTGGGCCAGCTGAGTCACGTCTAAATGGCGTGGAGTGCGATTGCAGCTCACACTTACATAACCTCTGTCTCCACACCACTGTCATTAGAGCAGCTCGGCAGAAGGGGCGAAAACAATTCTTTTAAGTACTCTGTTGCCAGGAGAGCCTCACGCCTCACCTTCTCAACAGATTGCGTGCGTGCGTGTGTGTGTACTTGTCTGCATACGAGCACCTGCATGTGTGCGAGATCTGCTCTGTGTGTGCTCATTTGTGTTTCTTATAACATCTGCTCCTCAGAGTTAGAGTGGGTTGCGCTTATATGTCGAAGTGTCCTTGGGTAAGCCACTGAAACCCAAAAAATTGCTCTTGATGTTGAGGCTAGCATCTTCCGTGAATGAAATGCAAATTGCAAAGGATCTTTACTTTTTTTTTATCTGAGCGAGTAATGAGGGAGTTAAGTTTCTCTGCTCCTCTTTGGACAGAGGGAGTCGACATTCTGGCAGCCTTTGGTGTGTGTGTGTGTGTGTGTGTGTGTGTGTGTGTGTGTGTGTGTGTGTGTCTGTGTGTGTCTGTGTGTGTCTGTGTGTGTGTGTGGAGAGAGAGAGAGAGCCTACATTTTGGCAGGCTTCAGTTTATACAGATGGAGCAGCTCTCGTTGGATAAACCACAGAAAATTCCTCCCACTGTCCAAGTTAGCACTTCTTAGGAAGAGAACCATGCACCCTCCCCTCTATCCTGCATCGCATCCTTCCACACCTAACCTCTCCCCCTCCCTCATTGTCCCTTGTGATCCCCTCCAACGCCTCTCACCCATCTCCCATTACTACACCACCACACTGGGCGTCCCAGGAGGAGACTAAAGCAGGCTCTGCTTGTCGAGCACGAATGAGGCCGATTACTTTCCCGGCTCTTCCTGTACTGGAGCAGCCAGACCAAAGCAATCAAACTTAAAGCAATTGGAAGGCTGAATGTGACTCTTCTCTCTTCCCTCCTCCTTTCTCCTCTTGTTTATTACCCTTTACCTACACATGTACCGTCCATCAAACACTCTGCTTCTAATAATGACAAGTTTCTCTAAAATCTGGAGAAGTGATTATGTTAACACTTGATCTTTACTACAGAGTGAGCTGAATCATGACCAGTGTTTTTAAAAAAAAATTTTTTCAGAGTAATGACACATCCCCTGCTTTTCCGTTTAACCTCAGCAACCTCTGTACTAGGCCAACTCCTTACCTCATGTGGCTGGTGTCATGGCTCATTCACTGCGTACAAATGTCTTGGTGAAATGTAATATCATTATATCCATGAAAGCTTTACATTTGACTGAAGGTCTAAATTGGCAGCATGAGTAAGCCCCCCCTACTGAATGTAACAGCCCTGAATGTAACAGCCTGTTTGTGATGAATTAGTTCCGAGACTGAAGCGATTTCAAGTCACTCTGCAATAAACAGAAAAAGAGTTTGAGTTTGACTTGTCTAGGTTAGCAGACTTTTGAAGTAAACTAATGTCAAGCTAAACAAATGTTTAATGGGGGAGTGTTTCCACATAACACACAAACACATGCACACAGCCAAAAATGATTTCAAGGCGATGCTGCTCTTATGCTTATCACAAATGACCTAATTCCTCGCCGGCAGTGTTTTCACTGCACTACAGCATGTGTTTACCAGTGGCAGACTGCCTCCCCATTAAAACTGCCATTCCCCTGAGGCCACAACACACATCATTAAGACACAGGATATGGACTCTGACCATGGCATCCTACCTCTGCCTGTAGCCACATGGTTCCTACCTGTAAACCTTCTTATATACACCCATTTTTCTGTCTGCCTGGCTGCATGGCTTCTTTCTTCTTGTAAGTTTCTTTCTTTCTTTCTAGACCAGTTGATAATATATTTGATGAGATGAGGTGAATTAAGGGTTGTGACAGGACTGTGCTGAAAATGGCATAGCAATACTGGGTGTGGAGGAGTACTGTCTCCATCAGCTCCATCAGACTCTAATGAATAGCTGTCATCATTACAGAAATAGTAGGCGGACCTGCAGGTTAACCCCTCACTCATATGAGAGCTTTGTGGAATTGGATTGCAAATAGGTGAGTTGGTAAATGGAGCGCTATGAGTAATACAAAGCTATTTATACTTGCAACTATTTATTTATTTTAAAAGCCAAACAAAGAGAATAATGGAGGCGAGAACATGGAAACCCTTCCAAAGTAATAATAATGATAGGTGCAAGGCTTCAGCAATTTTGAAACAAGACCAGAGGACAAAGTAGTCAACACCCTGCTGCAATATGCTATTTGGAAAGTGTACTACTTGCCCTATAAGACACTAAAGAAGTGTAATGTGCTCATAATGCATGCAGTTAAAGAAATCCCCCACCCAGTCTGGATGCTGTTCTGGCTCCCCCACACGCCACCATTCTACCCCGAGGCCAAAGCTCCTCAGCTCCCCAGAATGGAGTCATTAGCTGGGTGCTAATGGTTTCAGACTTTCTAATTGAATGGGAACCCATTGATCTGTAGGTAGAGAGAAATGGTTCTTTTCATTGCCTCAGTATGGCCCTGCGCAGCATTTGTCTCCATTCAAAATTAAAGGCTTTACACATTGGAGATGTAAGATTGAAGTAGGAATATACACACACACGTGTGGCATCTGCTACATACACATATATGCACAGATGCTAAAATCACAGAAACTGTAATCTCATGTGTTGACTGACACACACACACACACACACACACACACACACACACACACACACACACACACACACACACACACACACACACACACACACACACACACACACACACACACACGCAATTGCTCTGCTGTGCTGTGTGTATCCTTAAGGGCTTGCATTCGAAGATGAGCAGCCTTTAATCTGTGTTCGCTCGCAGAGTTATCCTGGTGGGAGGCTATACACCTCACATCTTTTTAAACACTGCAACAACAAGGGGTTGCCCGGGGCAGCTGGGGTCAAGGAGGCAGCTTAGTAGAGATGTCAACTGCCGAGCAGTCTCTGTGCATGTTGGAGGTTGAAGTGCACAGGGCTGAAAACTACTGTAATACTGATAAAGGAATGCAGTAGATATTCCAGCAGTTTATCCTTCATTTGGATTGAGTGTAAACACGGATCACTCATCTCTGCTTTATCACGTGTCACTGATAGGTGATGCTGTGTCTGTGTGTGTTGTCTGGTAACTTTGCTCCTTTGAGATGATGGGATGATTCAGATGAAATGCAACTTCTGAAGTGACCAGGCAGCCGGCGGGACTAGTCATTTAGTTTTTACTTTTTCACAAAGTGAATCATAATAATGTTACATTTTAAATGATTTAATTAATGTTGTAACCCAACCAATAAATGGGGCATTTGTAGGAAATTTGCGCGTAGGCTTCTTTTTTGTCTTAATAATTAGACACAGCGTTACCAAAATGGTAAACAAGTTTATTGTAATGATTACAATCATTAATCATTATTGCAAACGGGCACGCAGTGCTAGCTGTTTTAGTTGTATGTCTGTTTGGTATTATTTTTGAATAACCGCTGCACTTAGATAATAGGTTTTTATTCAAATGTCAAAGCAAGAACAATTGCTAAGGATTGATGTGTGTGCGATCGTGTGTGTCTGGCTATGTGTGTTTAAGAGACAAAGCCAGCTGGTTCTGGTTATCAAGCTGGAATTCACTGTAAAAATTACAACTTCTTTTTTTCTCTTTTTCCCCCCCAGTCCTCTTCCCCAAACCACACTTGC
>VURO01050181.1:0-20678 GCA_015108175.1 Pelvicachromis taeniatus | reverse complement strand
CCCCAAACCCCCCCTCAACCCCCCCCCCCCCCCCCCCCCCCACACACACACACACACACACAACCCATAATTATACATCTCTATGAGAAGGCTCTTGCTTTAGCTACTTCTTCTTCTTTGCATTTTTCTGCTAGAAATAAAAAAAAAGAAAGACAGAAAACATCTTACTGAAGCCTGCTGTTTGAGCATTAACAGACACCAGAAGACACTTACCCTAATTTGAAAAACAAAAGACTTTCATATAAATTTATAGCACAGTTCTATATACAGTAGATAATGAAAAAGTCCTACGTCACAAGCCTGAGCTTGTGTCAGGTTTAAAGACAGCTCTTAGGAGCTGACTGACATCATGTCTGGGAGGGTCCTATAATAACATCTCTCTCTCTGGGCAGATGATCTCAAGATAAGTACTCTGTGTGTGTGCGTGCATGTGTGTGCGTACTTGAGATTGTGTAGTGATGTATATGGCGCTTTATGTCTTAGTGATTTTGCATAATATGTTTGCATATGTTAAAGGATAAATGAGGGGCTGTGGTGTAGGTACGAGGTTAGCACAGACTGAACGAGGACATCGGACGTCCTCGTGAATCTTCTCTTCAAAAAGCACTAAATGCAGTGATTGTGTGTAAAAATGTTCCGCATCTAAGTTGGCATGAGATGATGTGTGAATACCTTTATAAAGATATAAACTAAAGATCTTTATTGATGTAGCTGGATTATTAAAAGCTTTGAAGAAACTATTATAAAGAGGTTTTTCTGTGGCCGACTTTCACCTATGCCAGCGTGTTGCATCTGTTAGCCATTTTGTGCCAGCAGTAGAGCCAGAGTTTCCAGAGAGGTAAAACCACAGTGGCAGAAGGTGGGGAATCAGCAAGAGCCCACCCAAGGGTCGTTAACCTACAACAGACCTGTTTGACACAAACTACTGAAAAATACATCCAAGCGTTGTGGTTCTTTTTATTGACAACAGCACATGTATACCTGGAACCTGTGTTCAGTGGATGAATTTCAGTCAAACAAGACCCAAGTTAAACACAACGTGCATCTGATTAGAGTAGCAGCTGTAGGACACTAACAGATTTCTCCCTGTCATTTCCTCCTGCATTTTCACTGGATCGTTTTATTACCCTGCAATAGCCTGGGGCTGTACCAGCCTATGATCCAAGTGTGAGTTGGGGTGTGTGCGTGTGTTTCAGTGTGTTGGCGCAGCGTGCCTTCATCTCTCCACCCTCCAAAGTCCACTGTCAATAGCCTCCATGGACTTTGCCAGGCGACTTCCACTTGGAGACAAACATTAGAGCAAAGCCTGCCTGCATGCTTTAAAGTCACACTCTCACTCTCATGCAGTGTCATACTGAAAAATGGCAAAGGTGGGGCACATGCAGTGCTGCCAGCGTCACTGCTGGGGGATAAGAGGGAGTAAAATGGACAGAAGGAGAGGATGTGATAAGAGCGGATCACCTTTATAGTCTGAAGCTATTCACATTAAACCACCATGCTGACTGAACCTGAGCCAAGTTTTTTTTCAATGACGTCTACGTTCACGGGCTGCTTAACATACGGCAGCGAAATGAAAAAGGGCCATTAAACTGCATTTTAAGTACTCCTAAAACAAAACAAAAAAACACTGATTTGATGCTTAAAGCAATCAAAAATATAAGCAGAAGTCTTGCTCCCGGGATTGTCATTGGTTTAACCTTGATTTGATATTATAGAGTAGCATGAAATTGACTCTTTCAAAGAATAACCACAATATTGCTTTGGCCTGTGCAGGACATTCTTTTAGAGGCAGTAACCCTCAGGTTAAAGAAGAGAAGTCTGGAAAAATGAGAAAGACACTGACAGAGCACGAGAAGGAAACATGAGATATTTGAAAAGTGGTGAGAGACCCGGAGTGGAATCGGAAAGTAAGGGCTAGAGATCAGGAAGAAAAAAAGAGAGATGACATAAACAGACAGAGCAAAACAGAGATGGAGAGCGATTGAAGGTGAATTGCAATACCGTTCTGGCTCTGGGCCTTGCCTCTGTTCTGGAGTCTCTCTTCCATCCACAGTGACATGTGGTTTCACGGCCATTACCACACACATTATAGTGATATGTGCCATAATGTGAGGCATCCATATGTACTCCACTCTCTGCTGGCTCCATAAAACACACGGGCCCAACTGTTTTTGCTGTTTGCTGGTGTCAGTGTGTGCTGTTAAGCCTAATTTAACTCATTCTTGTCCACAGAGTATTGACAGAGTCAAACAAAAGTTAGCAAAAGGGTGCATAAAGATTCAGGAGATGTAATGTGCTCTTTCTGAGCGATGAAATCTCTCTTTCCAGATGTCACCATCTGCATATTATTTAGTCAACGAGTCCACAATAAATGTCCAAGTTGGAGCAAACCACAAAATGACAAATAGAAATGCTTCACAGAGACACAATAAAACCTTTCCTCAATTCTCTATTGTTGTTTTCTCTGTGTGGCTGTCTCTCTCTAAATATACGTGTGTGTGCGTGCGTGTGTGTTTTGTGCGTGTTTGTGTCCTGTGTTGAGGAACAGAAGGTCTCTGCAGGGCTTGCCTGTGTGGGTGGACTCTGGGATTCACCGTGAAAACAAGCGAAAAGCCAAGGACATTTCCTAAGCTGGAGCTTGCGCCATACACTACAGCGTCTGGTCATCTGTGCTACATGTGTGTGCATTTATTCAAGAAAACTGAGAAGAGAGTTTTCGCATGTAGTTGTACATTATAATGCTTAGTAGTGTTTACAGTATGTGTTTACTGGAGATAGATTTGCATGTCTGCTTGTGGCATGCAGAGGAAGAAAAGTGCCTAACCTCTGCCAGCTCCTCCAGCTTCCTATAAAGGCGTCAGTGTGGGCGTGCAAAAAAAGAAAGAAAAAAATCTACTTATCTGTCTCAACTCAGATGATTATTTTGTCAATGCAGACTGGTTGACAGTAAGCCTTCATACAGAGAGCTAGATTGTGTCCTTAGGTCTGATAGTTAGACAGTAGCTGTTGAAACACTGCTCCACAGTCTGAGCTGCAGCCAGATAAGTGGAAGACAAAGACACTATTATACTGTAACACGTGGCCCAGAGACATTACAACTCATCACAATGGCTTACTGCTGCAGGCCGCTGTAGGAGTGGGCCTGGATAAGGTCTAGTTGCAGATCCATGCACAGTAACTTTGTTTAACTCCAGCTTATCTGTCACCGTGTGATTTATGGGAATGCTTTTAGAGTTTTGTTGGGTGTATTTTTTCTGGTTGTGAGGCCAACTTTTTGGGTGCTGTTGTCCACACCAAGTGTAGACATACTGATGTTGCCATGAACAAAGCTGTACTTTTAACATTTTACTTTTCTAATTTGAAGGTGAACATGCCAGACTTAAAAGTCAGTTTATACTTACATTACTTGAGCAAACATACAATGAAGATATTTGGTGGGAAGTCAGTTTGAACCCCAGACGTCTTTATACATAGATTCAGCAAGGTGTTGGAAACATTGCTCTGAATTTTTGTTCTGTGTTGTCATCCTATCTGACCGTCAGACCAGACATAAGTTTTTTAATTTTCTTTTTTTGGTGAGCTTCCAGCCTCAGGTTGCTGCTCTTAGCTGACAGGAGTGGCACCTGGTGTGGTCTTTTGAGCCCATCAGCTTCGAGGTTTGATGTGTCCTGAGTTCAGAGATGCTCTTCTGCATAACTTTGCTCTAACTTGGTTACTTGAGTTACCTTTAACTTCCCATCCTCCTCTTGACAACAGCCAGGCATTTTCTTCCAGAGAACTGCAACTCACTGGATATTTTTTTCTCTTTTTATGACCATTCCCTGTAAATCCAAGGGATGGCTATGTGGGAAAATCCCAGTAGATCAGCAGTTTCTGAATTACTCAGACGAGCCCGTCTGGCATCAACAACCATGGCACATTCAAAGTCACTTAAATCACCTTTTTTTTTTTTGCCACTCTCATGCCCGATTTGAACTTCAGCAGGTTGTCTTGAGCATGGTTACTCTGTGGATTTATGCCTGAATCCACTGAGTTGCTGCAATGTGGTCTGCTGACTAGATATTTGTGTTAACGTACAATTGAACAGGTGTGCCTAACAAAGTGTCCTTTGTGTCTACATGAAGAATAGATCTCTGTAGCATACTCTTCATTTCTGCTGCTAGATAGTGGCTCATAGCTAAAATAGCTGCTGCTAGCATAGTATCCATGTATCTCTGATTAAAGCCAGAATTTATGCTGCCTTGTGGATAATGTAAGCATTAATTTTAACAAGGAACAACGTGCACTAAAAATCGAGAAGCAGTTCTCTTTTTAATCAGTTACATAACTTACTCTTTCATTATGAGCCACTAGCTTGCCAATTGCTTTTTCTCCCTAAGCGTCAGATTTTGCAGTTTTTTCAAAGCCGCTAGTGTCTCACAAATACTCACAGGATGTCCTTTGCTGTGTACAGATGTCAGTCCAAACCAGTACTGTATAGACGCTGGTTTTGGCCCTACTTTATACCACTGGGATAATCTTTTAAAGCAACATATGTTAACCAAAACCACAATATCTTCCTAAAAATAGTAAATCTAAACTGCAAGTAAAATTACTTGTAAACACCAAGTTAAAAAAAAATAAAAGCAAAACAAATTGTGAAACACTAAGCTTCCAAAACAGGATACAAACCACATTGCCTTGGTTGACATACTTGTGATTTACACCACCATCACTCATTCTCCTTCCGTATACAGACTTTGGCCGTAACACCAAAGGACATCTTGTGCATATCTTTGTGTTTTGAATGGCTCCTGAAAAACAAACAAACAAAAAAAGCAGCGGCATTTGATGCCCTGTGATAGGGATGCTTTGACTATTCCCACCATAACCTCGCTGAAGCAATGGACAGTAATGGATCTCTTGTAGCTGGGTCACCTAATGTCAAGCACAGGTCAAAGGACTGCATTTACACTGCAAATAGTACAGTTGGGTTAACTGGTGGCTCATCCTTTCCTTTTATTTCTCAACTGCCTGTAGGGTTTTTGTAAAAGCAAAACAGTTGACAGAAAGAGCAAAGATGGTTGCAGTGGTGTTTATTGCACATTACTTTAGTAGTATCCATATGTAAGTGCTATGTAAGCTTATCACACTTCATGTTGTTTTATCCTCGATTACTGTAAAATTTGATTCATACTTTTCTGCTCAGTTAATTCATATTGGTGCATGAATTACGTGCAATAGTCATTTTATATTTCATATCTAAAATCTGCAAAGTTGTCAAATAAATGTGGTACAATATTTCCATATGACCCCTAGTAGAAAACATGTATACAATAAAATAATGTGAATCTGACACTTTTAAAGTACCTTCCATGAGTATAGTGCTTAAGTACTCACACTTTTAAGTAGGAGTGAGTACTCCTGCTTAAAAGTGTGTGTATGGGTATTACAATAGAGCCTAAAATCAATTCCTTCAAGCATTCAGCGTTTCACAGGATGAAAAGCATCATGACAAAACTACTATCTTTCATATTTTTTTGACATAAATGTCAAAAATATGAAATACTCCTGCCTAAGAATAGAGAGACGTGACATGATTCAGAGGTAAATGTATTCCTGCCTCCTCTTGGTTATGAGCTGAATATGAGCAGAGGGGAAATAAAGGGATAATACTGGTGGTGATCAGGGCCTGGTAGAATGGCCCATGATGGAGAGCTATAAATAGCTTCACTTGGACACTCTTCTTGGCTCTTGCCCCATCCTCCTGCACCACCCTCTGCTCTGCTGTCCCACACCTCCATCCTCCCTCTATCCTCTCCCTGTCCTTCCCCATTTCCACCCCCTCCCCGCATGTCTCCATCCCTCCCTCGTTCCCATATAGCACCTGCTCTGACACCTCCTCTGCCAACTGGCTGATGTCATTTTTTGGTACCGGACAGACGTCCTCACGCCTAATTCTGTTCTACTAAATGGCAGCCAGTGCAGAGATGACCAAGTTTACGCACACACAGACACACACACACGTTGCCTCCTCAAGGATGTGCTAATCTCACGACACACTGGCCATGGCGTGACCATTCACATTGATTTTGAATGCTTAAGAAATCCCTGAGGTGTTTAGACATTTTGGTAATTCAAAACCAATACGGGCACCTGGATAGAGCAATAGCGCTTCAATTGATGATTATTTTCATTATCTATTAATTCTTTTTCCTCACTTCATCCGTCATACCCAGCACAGTTTTAGAAAGGCTGTGGTAACAGTTGTTTTTCACTAATACTCTGTAGTTTCATAGTTTTGCACCAGTCACATCTTTAAGTCTTATTAATCTGATAGCTATGGATATTTAGCATATTGCTGTTCTTCTTCTTCTTTGGGGGAAATTTAAGTCTTCAGGAGTTGAGAGAAGTTTGAAAAAGAGATGAAACAAAGATCCCAGTCTGGATTTAAATCAGAGGCTTTGGAATTTGTGGTTAGTGTCTATCTCCCCAGGTTTCAAGTAGGCTTTTATTGCTTTTCATGACTGATTACAGAATGTGTTAGTCTTCTTTCACTTCTACATGATCCAGCCAATCAGTGTGAATAAATGCACTTTTAAGTCTTTTAATTTAACCTTAACCAAGCCGCTAAAGAGCCCACAACATGTGTGTAACTGTCCACTGGCCATTCAAGAGCTTTTTTTTTGTGTCTTCATTGCACACATCGGCCATATGGCCTCTCATCAGTTGTGTCACTGACCCCTAACTTTGTTATTGCCACATAGGGTCCTGTCTCCTTTAAACACACTTTGCATACCCTCCATCTGCCTGCATTTCCTGTCTGCATTGTCTCTGTTTCCCGTGTTCTTAAACTCAAATGTCCTCCATTGGGGAACTTGCGGCAAGAGCATCCCCACTTCTGGTCCACTTGACTCTCGCAGGGATTAAAGTGGAGACTTCGAGACTGGCTGCGTGTCCTCGTGTCTGTGCTCATATAAATGCAAACGCCAATAGGCAAAGGTGCACGGCTACAGAGCGCCTTCATAAATGTACATCCTGTACACCACTCTATCACATTGTACCATTTCAATTTCTCTGTTTTCCATTGTCATGTTGCCTTTCTTTTCACATACTTTTTCATTTGCTCACAAAAAAGGCAACACTTTTCAGTTTACAGCAAAGAGCAGTTCTGGTTGAAATAACAGGTATGGACCTTAAGTTCAGTTTTTTCTTCTTTCTTATAACATCTCAATTACATCAGCTATTATTTTGCTATTTTTTAGTTTCCCTTTTTCACCTTTCACCCATCTCTCTGGTTATTCTCATCTGTAACACTGATTTTTAAAAAATACAATCTGCTCCTGCTCTGTTTATATTTATTCCAACTCTATGAGAGCCGATAACTTGAAAATATACAGAGTTTTGGAGGACAACTGGATATTTTATATCCCGTGATGATACATTACAAATAAAAAAGTGAAAGATTATAAATGGATTTGCTAAATCTGTTAGAAAAACATAATTTTTTCCTTTGTCCAAAGAACAGTGAGTGCAATTCATTACCTCTTTCTTTAAAACAACGACACTACATTTCTGTTTATATATTTTACAGCTGTGAGGTCAGGGAGGCTAGATCATGGGTCTGATGTAATTAATGTATTTATAAGCCAACAGAGAAGGAGGTGAGTGAATGACAGTAAGAAAGGAGTAAGCTGAAGCCCTCAAAGTTATGGAGCCACTGAGTCGTTCGTGCATGGAGCCTGCTAGTAAAACATTTTGACCCCCTCATTATAGCCCATTAAGAGGATCAGGGCGCCCTAAAACAACTTGTCTGTTTACTTGACTTTTTTGACTTTTGCAGGCAGTCATGAGGTCACAGTTTGGAACCAGGTCTGGCTGGTTCAGTCTGGAGCTGGTTGCCACTTCCATCCTCTGTCATCCTCACACGGCTATGACAAGGGCTTGCAACATCAGCTGCGGGTGAGGCTTCGGTTTAGGAGGAGGAACCGTGAATCACAGCACATCTCCCTCTGTCTTCTCTCTCACTCTGTGTCTGTCTGCCTTTTATCTGTCTCCCTCTCAGAGATATATGCACGTTCGCATTTATTTGCGGCCAGGCACAGTCTAAAATTCCTTGAAAAACCACAGTCATCATCATTCACGAACCCCCACCCTAATAGCCCCTCACAGACTAACTTGTACACTGACACACACATGCACACGAACACACATGCACATTATAAAAACCTTGTTTATTTGAGGGAACTGAAAGAAGGCCTTCCTCATCTACTCTTCTCTTCTTTCTTTACCAGGAACCGTGTGTGCATGTTAATGTGTGTGCATGCAAAGAAATGCGGTTTATGTCCCGTAAAAAGAGAAGACAAATTGTCTTAAAACTCCTAAAGTGTTCGCCTAAAAAACACAAAATTTTCACGTCAAAATATTATCGGAGCAGACTGATCTCAACCAAGGGGCAATCTCCAGGGGCGAAAGTTGAAGCCAAGGCAGCAGCGTCATTGCAGTTCTGCAAATGGCCACTTGAGGCCGGTTCTAAAAGCCAGTCAGTCCCAAAAGACACGTTAAAATGACCATCTGTATACAGCTGCTTTTGTGCTGACAATTTTATGATCTGATGTAATTATGGTGATGATAATTGTGATTAGCAACTCCTCCATGTTGAGTGTGCTTGAATATATGTGCGTGAATAGTTGTCTGCCTCTCTTTGTTACCCTGTGATAAACTGGTGACCTATCCACAGTGTACACTGCCTCTTGCCTTATGGCAGCCTCTTCCTAACCCTTGTGACCCCTAATTAGATAAGCATTTAATAAAAGGGACTGAGTGTCCCAGGGAGGGATTTGCTCTTTAAAATTTGGCATAAATATTCAGCTAAGAATTAAATAATTAGGGTTTTGGCAGTCAGAGTTAAAATGTATTCATGAAAAAACAGGGAATTCATTAGCTTATTATAAAAAAAGAATCATCTAATCATCTAATACCATAAAATGGTAAAGTAAATAAAAAAAGTCACATAGGTCGGTGTCACCCTAATGTTCTGCTAAGAGACTTTTCTGGTCATTATTCTGCACCATGACTCACGAGTTGATCACTAATCTTAGACGCACACCTTGAATCAGTGGTTATTGATGGGGCTTCTGTGCCACTGGACATGCAAAGTATAATGTTACTGTAGATGAGTCTAGACAGTCGTGGATGGAGATTTTGTAAATATTGCATTGTATTGTATTATATATCTCTTATTCTTCTTTTCTGCAGTATGAAAGGATCTCTAGCCGACACATTTATCTAGTAGAAGCCGCAAGAACAAAGGAGGTGTTAATATCGCAGCAGGGTTGCCTCCATGTAGTATTTCTTCGTTTGTGCTATTTCTAACGTGCACATATTCCCATTTGTTTACTTCACAGTGCGTAGTTTACATCAGCAGAATTCTTTCTAATCGTGTAGGCTACATGCTGCTCATGTTGTGGACTAACAGTGGTGGTGTATTTAGGTTCCTTTGAGTACAGCAATTCAAAAACAAACAAAAAAAATCAACCAAAAAAAAGCTTTCAGAACTGGCTGGGTCCAGATTGCACCAAGCCATCCTCTTCCTGCTGTTTATTTATAATCTAGTCCATCTCCTGACCTGTCCTGCAGCTTTCTTTTCCTCTTTGCCCCTTCACTCATTTCGCTATTAATGCTTGGTCATTCTTTCCATTAGTTCACACGCTCTTTTTTTTTTCTTGTTCTGGTTCTGACAACGTGACTGCTTACCCTCTTGTGTCCTTTGAGATCAAGCTGAAACAAAAGTGCTGAGTTAATTTCTCTAAAACTTTCCACTGAAACTATGAGGTGAGGGCCACCAGCATCAAGTTTCGATGTTGTAACATGTGTTAACTGTCCCTTCAAAGTGAGTCAGGTCAGAATGAGGAAGAATTGAAAAAGAAAACGAACTGAGGCAGCAGATGCGTCCTCCCTTCCTCGAGTTCCGATAAATGGCCACTTAATATGCAGGTTGCAGGTTAAAGAGTGATTGGTTTCATGACAGAATGCATATGAAACACAACTGTAGGAAAATAAAGTTTAATATAATGTTAAATTAAACTGTAAACACCAACTGCACTGGGTTTTTGTATGGTTATTGGAAAATTCTTCATCCAAAAATGATACTTAATTTTTAATAGCTGAACAGGAACATTTACAGCAAGTGTGTTTATGCTTTTTGAACACATGCTTTGCAAGAGTGTCTGTGTGCTCACATCTTTGTGACCACATGTTTGGCAAAATTTAATCTTATCAGTTGAAGGATTAGTCTCCTTGACACGCTCATATACACTGCAGCTCGTACAACTACTTGTAAAAGACTTGCAAGTGTCTGAGTGCGTGCTGCACTAATATCTGTGATGACATCACCTCTCATCACCAGAGGGACTGGAAGGCTTGGCATGGTAAATCATTACCTCAGTGGCTCTCTTATTATTCAAAGTTACTACTGCTGCAAATATATCAGCTAGCATAAAGCCCACAGACATTCTGGAAGAGTCTGTCTGAGTATCCACAGCTTAATACCATCTTTATTTAAATGTTTTGCTTTATTTGTTGAACCAAAAGATTTTGTTGCAAGAATCTGACAGATTTCTTGTCATTTCCATTAAAATAGAATACAATTATTTTATTATTTTACATTTATTTATTTTTATTTATTGCAGTACTGGTCGCTAGAGTGCTCTTTTAAGAGATTATTATCCAAACATTTCAAACTCATATTAGCTCACATAAAGAGTCTCAGACATGTACATGTTATGGAAGTTAGCTAAAAAAGACCTAACGATTAATAACTTATAGATGCAGTAGTCATAACATAATGCCAAAGAGCTGCATCTACAACTCGTGATTATTTCTTCCTTGTGAAGCTTTTGATCTGATATATTTACCATCACGACTCCATTAAAACTCTAATTGTGCTGCACTGTAAACCTTTCATTTGTGTACTAGATCGAAAAGCTTCTCAAGGTTAAAAATGTCCTTTTAAGACAACACTTTATGTCTTAAAGCCCTTTCGTGATGTCTTAAAGCATGATGAGCCTAATTCTGAGATAATGACTTTAGCCTAGTCATGATCTGAGTGAGTGCACGTGTGCAGTAGCTTTTCCACTGTGTAATGCTTTCGATGTGCTGAATCAATCCAATGTTTAGAGTGACATTTCTAGTTTTTCCCTTCTTTATGTTATTTTGAGCTCAAGTTAGCCCAAGTCATAGTCACGTTGATTCTGGAGTTCATCAACAGGATGCAGCTGATGGAGAAGTCAAGGGGAGTTTCACAACTTTTCAATATGTTTGAGCTGCTCGAGAACTTCCCTTATGAGCGTAAATTAACTGGAAAGGACCATAGTTAAAATCTCAAGAATGTAGTAATATCATAGTTTTGAGTTACAAAGTATTTTGTGTTCTCTCTTTTCCCGTTAATCTATTTTGCGCTCTGTCTTTTGCTCTCTCCTTCTCTTTGTCTTTCTGAGAGTACAGTACAGCCGCGGATGGGTAATTACTTTGTGCTCCAACCCTAAAATAACACGACTGGCCCAATTACAAACTGGGCCTCATTAAACAGCCTTGCAGAATAGAGGGAGAAATACTAGACCAATCAAAACAAAGAGGGAAAGCTGAGATGTAAGGAGGGACAACATTTAGCATTTACACAGCAGGTGTTGACTTAACTTGTGTGTCGGGGAGTGTTCAGGTGGCACAGTCGAGCGCGGTGCATGCCATGTCCTGTCCTGGCCTCGCAGTGTTATGTGTTCAAACTGACAGCTCTTTGTTCTTAGTTCTTTCCACTGACAGCAGTAGTGCCAGTGGGTGCTGCTCATTTCATCACACATTCAGATATGATCCTCAAAACGTCACTCTCATATGTGTGCATATATTTATACACGCTTTCCATTTCGACCCATGGCCTCTAGTGTGGTCAGGGCTGGGCTAGGCTGGGTCCATGCCCACTTATGTAGCTCTTCAAAGTGAGCCAGTGAAAGAGCACACTGTACTGGGGAAAGGAAGTGTAAATATATAGCTGTTGCTGGCATACCGCACGGTCTCACTATACATCAATTACATATAGGTTGCACAAAATCATACAAACATCTTTATATATATATTGAAAATGTCTTAACACAGAGACGTCTGGCATTGGGAAAGCCACTCGTGGATGATGACATGGTCACAATAAGCGTCTGCCTTTAAAACCCAGTCATGAACTCTAAATTCCTAGAAACCCAGAGGGTTCTGGTGTAGATACGATGCTGTTATGGTTAGACACTGTGTCCCAAATTAGCCTAACCCTCGTTTTCCCCCACTGAAAAAGCTTGACAGAAAAACCCTGCCAGTGCTTTCTGTGTAAATGTATGCTTGCATATCTGTTGCTGCTGCTTCTGTGTATGTGTGTACGTGTGTGTACGTGTGTGTGGGGGGTTGGTTGGTTTATATGACATGTGAACATGTATGAGTGTATTTATATACATAAGGTCCAGTGTAAACTATATTGCCAGACTAGACAAATGTTTTTACGTCTCTATTTAATTTTTTGTCTGTACCTTTATAGCAGCAAACAGCAGCAAACAGTGTCATGTGGCAGTGAAAGAGGAGGTTTGACAGCACTGCTGATCAGACAAGATAGAACATGGTTCTCACTCCCATCTAAGTGACTTGGACCTGGCAGGAGGCCTGAGGAAATCTTCTTGGGAAACTTTTGAAAATTCCTTTAACTAAATGAATTGAGTGTTGACCCCGAACACTTTTTTATAAATTATGACAAAACAGGATTTCAAGTTTGAGAACAAGCGCGAACTAAAAAGTTACGCGTGAAAGGAGAGGAAATCAGCAGAGGGGTGTTTAAAGGAGTGGGATAGCAGAGAAAGGGGTGGTGGTTAAAGGAGATGGGGCACTGTGTGTTTGTTTCAGTGCCTGGCACAGCTTGGTCTGGTTATGCTCCAGGCCTCTCTGGGGGAGCCAAGTCTTCTCCCCGGGCGCTGCCAACTCCCTGTGGTGGTGTAGCTACATGTTCAATTATGCTCTGGAGCCTGCCTGTCTTTACCTACGCCTCATAGAAAAACAGCCTCTCTGTACGTGTGTCACAGAAAGCGATTAATAAAGAGATCATGATGTGATTTTCAGCACGGGAGAATTCATGTGAATTAAGGCTTCATTCATCAGGGTTCACAAAGTGCAACAAGCAACAAGAAAGGAATGCACTACAATGGGTTGCACTCAGCCACAGTTCATGTCATACAGCAGCAAGAAACCGCGGGAGCGTTTCTTTTCAATTTCAACTTTTCCATTTTATCCATCATAGTTAAGAGAACTTGTGTTTCCATAGTGGAATGCTTTAAACACTCACCCAACAATGAAAAGATCACCAGTTTGATTCTGGGAGGAGATACAAATCCCTTGAGGGTTGTACCAGGAAGGGCTAAAAAAAGGGTAAAAGTAAAACGAAATCTGCCAAATCAAACACGCAGAGCTGAGAGCTGATCAGTAAAACTCCTACACTCTGAGCAGACATTAGAAAACTAAATAATTTGATTTGTGTGGTTTACTGTGCAGCACTCAATCATATACAGACTTACTGGCTCCCAGTCCTCAAAATAATCTTGAACTATATTCCAGTACAACGATACAACATACATATATGGACAATTTTAAAACATTTTTTAACATTTATTTATATTCACTTGATGTCTAGAGAATGGAGTAATAAGGGGGAAAAACAGCTGTTGGTTGCTTTCTCTCATAGTTTACATAAAAATAAAAGGGAAAGAGGGAGGTTTTGTGTAACATGGCAATGCAGAAACACTGTTTTCAGTTTTGATTGATCAAAAATTAGAAAACTCAGTTTAGGGACGGCTCATTCTGTTGCATGTCTTTTAGAGTTTGTTTTGGATCCGATCTCCAGAATTGCACATGTTGAAATTTTTCTAAAACAAGAACAGAGATACATGTGCCGGCAGCGCGGAGTGTGGACGCATTCCTGTGGCCGCGTAAGTGTGTGCATGTGTGTGGCGGCATGGCGGTATGGAGGCATCCTTAAGAGGAGGGGGAGCAATTATCACTGCCAATAAAACAACAACAAACAAACAATCATTGTTCGGGGCCTTACCTTGTTGTACCACACCCCTCTATAAACCTTATTTCATCAGGACGACTGACACAGAGAATGTGCTGCGCTGTGCTGCCTAAGCACTCTCCCTAAATAGCATTTATGTAGCTGGCACGCTGCTCCCACGTGTACCTGTGGGTGTGCTCATGTCAATTACATGCATGCACACAGAGGCAGAGGTAAGAGCACATGCCTGTATCGTATAGACACATCCGCCCCAGCAGTGATTTCAATCAACACTACAGAGGTAACTTTGCCATTTATACATCTTGTCTTCTCGCAAGATGTCTTCTCAGCACAAAAAGACACAGGGTGCATGAAGTATTGATTTTGGGTTGTATAACCCTGTGTGTGTGTACAGTATATTTGCAATGTGGCTAGCATAGCCGCTAGAGTCACATGATAGAGGAGAGAAATCCACAGTTTTGCATTTCTGTGCTTTTGTCTTGTCGATGTCACCAAGAGGTAAACTGTGTTTGCTGTTTCACTGGTGTGATATAACTCTCTTTAGGTCATGTTAGGATAATACCAGTATATGATTGAGGATAATAAATTGCCATAATTGAAATAATTCCAAAAACTTCTAAATCGCATAATTTATCAGTGCTCAATACCTTTTATGGCCAGAGCATGCTTGCAACGAGTAGTTCTTGTAACCACACTTGAAGGTGTGGTGAAAAGCTTAATGAGAGAGGCATGACACAATAATAATTCACACAGTGCGACACTGATGCATATTTTCAGGCAGTCTCTGCTGGAAAGCATTAACAAATGTTCCACTCATTTGTACACAAGAACCAAGACAAAAACTAGTTCTGTAAAGAATTAAAATCAGCTTGAAGGAGAAGTTCAAACCCTACCCTGCTGGCAGATTTACGCCGAAGCTGCCTGCTGAACTACCGATCAACCTCCCCTTCAGAATTCCAGACATCATTGCTAAACAGTGAATTCTGGCAACAAGTTTTCCTTTTCTCCTTCATCTGTATTTTGATTGACTCGACTTAGTTCAGCCCCAAATCCAGTCTACAAATTTATACCGTGGAGAAGTTTTGAGCAGTTTTTGTGCAGTGTTTGTGCCTCAGGGGACATTTCTGTGTGGGGGTTCTCTCTGGGTGTTCTGGCTTCTTCCTGCAGTGTGAATGGTTATCTCCATGTTCTCTTCAAGACGTTGCACCATGGTTGAAAAATACTTTCCGTATAAAATTTATGTAGATGTCCAAGATTTAAGTTACACATGCTACTGTTAAACATGCAGCGGGTCATGCTCCACATAACGTCATGACCTTCACATTACCAGCACGAATGGTAAGTTATCTCGCTAAAGAGGCGTCGTAGTTAAGAATCACTCACCACTGGTTTATATTTAAAGGTCAGAGGCATTGTGAAGTTATACTTTAGGGTTGAATTTTAATTCACGGTTGCTGCGGAGCTCGAGCCTATCCAGCTGCCATGTGGGAGACACTCCTGAAATTATTTCTCTGTTAGCATCATGGACGTTCTTCAGTTCCTTAAAAACACCTTGAAGACACACAAAGAAAGGAGAACTTTGAAGAAACTAAGAGGAGTAACACAGAAACAAGCCTTTTAACAACAACATCATCATCATCACCAATGATATGATAACTACTGGAAAAAATCCAGTAGTTGGTCGATATAATACAATATAATGTTCACTCACCTTGTGCATAATCAGAAACCTGATAATATATAGAAGAACTGATTTGCAGAAGCTTGTGGTCTCACATAAAGCAGCAGTTTGCTATTTGTTTGTTTTTTACTTTGTAATACAGTCCACATAGACACACTGCTGTGCGTATATGTGGTATATGTTGGCCCAGCTAGCACTTAATTATCAACAGAATTAGATATCAATGCAGAATACTTTAATATTAAAATAATAATTTCATCAAATTTGATCAAATCAAATATTAATATATACTACTAATAACCGATTATGTTAAGCAATTTTTAAGGTTGTATATGGAAGACTTTCATTGGCCTGTCTCATAGGTGTGTAAAAGATTTTGAAAATTTTCTTCATTAGATGGGTTCTGGTTGGTTCAGTGGGTGCTCACCATGTGTGTGTTCATGTGTATGTGCATACATATGTTTGTTCTGTGGAATATCCCTGTAGACCGCTGTTTTTTGAGGTCTCTTTACCCCAGTTAGCCCAGTCACTGGGGAGCCACATTTGTAAACAAGCCTGGAGAGGCCTGCATCGTATGTTTGTGTGCACAAATTTCAACATGAAGTCTCAAGAGGTAATTTCACTCAGTTTGTTTTTCCCCCCCCCGACTTTAATAACATATTGAAGTCACATATTTACGTGTGTTTATGGGGATATAGTGTGTCTTTTGTCTATCTTTGAGCTAAATGTTTTTAGAATAAACAAATATATTAAAAATAATGCATCGTGTTAGAAAGAAGAAATTAGTAGTCTAGTCAGGTTTTTGATGAAACTTGATTTGCTTTAAAAGGGTTAAAAGTCAACATTTTCAGTCCAGACTTTCTTAAAATGACTTCAGATCCCACCCACCCGCTTGTCCCTTTGAGGTTTTCTCTGTCATTGCGTGCTCAAAGTGTTGAACTGGGCTCCTGTCGGTTTGTTTGGAGCTGTCCAATCAGGCGTGTGAGATCTGGACACAAACTGACATCAAAGACATGACACTGCCACCATTCAGAGTTATGGCCTACTTCTCCCTGTTCTCTCTCTTTCTGCCTTTCACTCCCTGTGTCTCGGAAAGCAGTGAAAGTTAAATCCAAACAAACTTCACAGAGGTAACGTCAACTCGATAGATGACCGTTTCAACTAGGCAAACACTGAAAATAGATAAACATCTTCCACTGTCTGTAGGTCTATATTCATTGTAGGTGGTTATTAGTGCAGACACTCCTTATATTTAACTGCTGGGAACTAACAGGACTATTATAGACCTCTTCCACTAGACCAGTATAGCACACTTTAGTTGGGCCAGACTGTAATCATATGCATTTCTGTTGCACGCCAGTAGCAGGGGATAGCCGCTACTGATGTACAGTATTCTGGTTTTGCAGCGCCACAGTTATAATTAGTTTTGTGTTTTCTGATGAGTTTTTAATTTCTATTTCATTTTGAGTTTCTGCTTTTAAATGAGTTTAGTTTCATTGCTTCCAAAAGTGGATTTGTTGCTTCTTTTTGGTTTCGGTATTCAATTTAGTCTTTGCCATCACTGCGATGTGGGAATTACTTGTTAGGCGGAGACACTTTGAGAGGGCAGTTTACTCAGAGTCATGTAGCCATCCTAAATCTTGTTAGGGTTAGGCTGTGCTAACAAACACTAAAGCTAAGGACGTTATCTTCTATATTTTTTTATTTTTTAAATTAGTTTTCTAAGTGCGCTCTAATGTTTTTATATACGTTAGCTGTAATTCTTTTAGTTTTTTAGTATAAATATAATAACCCTGATCGAAGCAGGGCATAAGAGCTACCAACTCCACCCTCAACTGAGTCATTTTCCTGAACCAGTGTGGTCAGAAAATTAGAGAGAAATCACCAGCGTATTGTTATCCGAAATAAAAGTCTCACTGTTCACCGAGTTCAACTTCCAGAGCTTGTGTTGCTTCTGTGAGAAAAGCTAATTGATCTTTACACACTGATCTCATTATCTCTTGCCATAGCTGCTGCTTATTAGCTTGCAAAAGCTACTGCAAAACCTTTCCTGTGGTTACTGCTTGAGATTAAAAGCTACTTGCTGAATTTACCAGAAGTCTCAGGAAGACCTTGTGCTTGAACCGTTACACAGCTAATGAAATCCATATATGGTATTTTTTGGTGTGCAAATCTATCTGTTCTTTTAACAGAAATAGCTTACTATTAATCAAATTAATTATTGGACTTCTTGTTTAATTAAAAATAGACTTTTTATGTAGTAACTTGGGCCTACAGCTTTCATTTTTAACTTTTTCTTTCTGCTGAGAAACAGGCAGGTCAGCTAGCTATAAATAAATGGTTCTTACAGTATGGTGCAATTACGGTGCTCCGATTGCACGTAAATTTTGCATTCAGTATTCAACAAAATACAAGGGAAGACAAATGTGTCATTCCAAAAGTGAAGGAGGAACTTCAGGAGGTGAGAACTTGCTGTCAGTTCCTTGACTCTGTGACTGTTAAATAGGAAGCTGAGTAAGAAACGGTTAATGACTCTCATAGTGGTGAGCTCTGGTGAACCCTCTCCTCTCTCTTACTGTCTGTCTCTGCCTGTCTGTCTG
The DNA here is from genome assembly GCA_015108175.1 of Pelvicachromis taeniatus. Classification (NCBI taxonomy): domain Eukaryota; kingdom Metazoa; phylum Chordata; class Actinopteri; order Cichliformes; family Cichlidae; genus Pelvicachromis; species Pelvicachromis taeniatus. The sequence continues at coordinate 2,323 of VURO01050181.1, read as the reverse complement.
TGTCTATCAGCCCACAATGGAGTCATGCAGCCTGCGAGCCGCGACACTCTGACCAGCATTAGTGCAGAGGTGTGCAGAGCGACACACATAGTCCCAGATTGTTCCCACAGCAGGCGAGACACCAGGCTGTTTACTTAACCATTAGCCCGGGGCAGGGGAGCCCAGAGCTTGGTGAACTGAGAGGGACACATGGCTTTTAGTGAAATTTTAAACACAGTATTTGAACAGTTTGTCTCGTGTTTTGACTAAGGAGTATGTTTTTTTTCAGAAAAAAAACCCCCCAAAACATATCCAGGGCGGTTTAGCGTTTTTATAAATCCATAAGAGTAATGCTGATCACAGCGTGCATTGGAAGGCGTGATTATTAGATTGTGTTGTTTGTAGTTTAAAGACACAAACCTTTTGAAATTTGTTTGGGTACAAAGTATGAAAATATTTACTTAAACTTAAGTACCTTTTGAGCTGATCTTATTAGGAAGAAAGTTGACTATTTATAAATCCAGCAGTTATGAAGCCACTACAGTTTATTTCTAGTCACATATCCCATATTGATTCACTTTTAGCGCTGTTTTTCAGTCTCTGTCAACTCTCAAGGGAAATATGTAGCACTTAACTCAAATGCTTCCGCTGTGTATCAGCAATGTATGTATGCTATGAAGTCTGAAGAGTTATTTTAGTTTTTTAAAATACTGTTTCATGAAAACTTATAAAAAAGTTATGAAAGGTGAGCATGAAGTAATTCATTTAAATGAATTTTATGCATATTTATTTATTTATTAGATATTTGGATTCGCTGGTGTGCTCAGTGATGTTTAACATCTTTTTCATGCATGTAAACATTGTTTACAGAAGCTGGTGTCTGATTGCAGAGTGACTCAGAGTGATTGCCCACAGTAGAATAAACTTACACAACCCAGCTACCCACACTACAGCTGCTCTACGCAGATAGTTTGAACCACTCCGACTGATACTGTGGCTGATACACGTCCACGGTCACAGTGACATAACTCCCCCAAATGATGCACAAAACATTACTATAAAAGTTCTAGCTGTATTTAAAATAACACAAATAAAAGAAGCTGAGGGAGAAGTTAGAAGCGGTTTCAGGGGACAACAAGAAGGTTTGATGGGTTTCTGGTTCAAGAAGGGGATGAATGTTTTAGTTTGAGACAGGATGAGGTGAGGAGTGACAGATGAGGTGGGAACACCGTCTTATTCCATCATGAAATAAGTAGTTTAATGCTGTCTCTCTTTCTCTTTCAGATGCACGCATACACACAAAGCCAGACACAAAAAGAAAACTGTACTTATTGGAACGCCTCCACCCTGTAATCCTTTCAAACCAAACCAACTTTGAATACCTGCAGTGAGAGCTACAGCAAGTGCTCTTGTTGAAAAGTCATCCAGGCTGGTTCACGGACTCCTAATAGAGCACAGCTTATATGTTTTCTCAGGTCATGGCTGGATCTCTTTTCAAAAATCACAATTCTCAACATAATTTCTGGCCAATCTACTTCACAGTCAGGGCTGTGTGAGGTCACGGTTTTAAACAATAGCTACTCATGGATTAACATGTGCATGCATTCATCCACCTTACCCTCAATATGTGTTTGCGTGTGTGTGAATGAGAAAAAAATATGAATAGAATTATTGTGCATACCTGTTTTTGTTTCAGTTTTGTTTCACACTTTTTTGGAAATTCGTTCTCTTATCGATATTTTGCTCTAGTTAAGATGACCCGAGCTTTCAGTGGGCCTTTGCAAAAAGAGGTGGATGAGAAGGGCAGAAAATGGGAGGAGCGTACGGTGTATAATCACACCGACTGGATGACACTGAAAAGCCTCGGGCTAGCACTGACAAACACAGCTGCTTACTGACACAGTAAATCTACTGGATGACTCTCTGCCCTTCTCAGCCTGCCTTCAAACACACACACACACACACACCCACACACACACACACACACACACACACACACACACACACACACACACACACACACACACACACACAGTTGAAACTGAGAAGGTTTGAAGGTTTGAGCATTGCCACTGGGCTTTCTCAGGTTGGATAATAACTCTTGGCCTGTCAGAGCAGAGCGCGAGCTGTCCAAAAAGCTGTCAACATCCCACTTACCCTAAACCCAGTGCCACTGTGCCCCGTGTTTACGGGATCTTTGCAGTCTTCCCGACACACTTCAGCTGACACACACTGTTACAACTGCTGGAGTGACACGCAACCTCTTTTTTTTTCCAGTGGAAAACATAAAAACATAGTTTGCGCCACTGTTCTCATGAAAGATCATTTTGAGCAGTGGAGCCGG
>VURO01050178.1:0-12237 GCA_015108175.1 Pelvicachromis taeniatus | reverse complement strand
CAGACCGTTTGTCCATCCATCCATTCGTCCTTTTATTCATCCATCCATTTGTCCGTCCATCCATCCATTCGTCCATCCATCCGTCCCTCAGACCGTTTGTCCATCCGTCCATTCGTCCGTCCATTCGTCCATCCATCCATTCGTCCGTCCATTCATCCATCCATCCATCCATTCGTCCGTCCATCCATCCGTCCCTCAGACCATTTGTCCATTCGTTCGTTCGTCCATCCATGGTTATATGGTGGTGTCTATATCTCTAGGTGAGAGTTATAGGCAACCATTCACACTCACATCTACATCTGGGGGTAATTTAGAATCACTAGTTCCACTAACACATCTTTAGACTGTGGGACGAAACAGGAGCAGCTGGTGAAAACCCACGCACCTACTTTGGCACTCAGTTAATAGCAAATCACCGTGTTTGCGAAGAACAAATGTGAGGTATTTAATTTAAAAATGAATAAAGTAAGGAAGGTAGTCCATTAAGTAAGAAAAAAAAAAGGAGAAACTCTGAGACTTGCCTTCTCCTGACATCAACCAGTTATACGTTGTTTCCTAATAAATCCTTTACATTGTTGTTTTCAGAAATTTGCATGGTTTGTGACTTTGTAGTGCCTCAAAATGTCTTGGCACAGCAAAAAGCTTGCACATGACCCATGGTGGCAGCCTCTCCTGCTCTTTTCCCCTCACAGCTCCTGGATTTAAGCCAGATGTTACAAGCGTCTCTCCTGCAGTGTTACCTTTTTGATTACAAGGGCCAATCAAAATGCACGACACCGTGTGAGGGCGGATCAACGCATAAAAATGCTAAGTAAGCACCTGGTCATCTTACTGCAAATCTGCAAAATTGGTAGTGTCTAAAAATGTCTAAATCACAAACACAGTAAATTATAAATATTAGGATTACACTTAATTTTCATTACACAAGGTAACAAAACACAGTTTGCATCTAATCAGACGTGCAAGAGTAGTAAGTGCAATAAGAGCAGATTATTGAAGTTATGTAGAGAGCAATTATACAGATGTGCTACAGGCAAATGTACAGATATACTAATATATACAGAGTAGCATAAATGGTGGAACAGCTATGAACAGATTATGTACAAAGACCAAATGCACAGATGTACTGTTGTATACATAAGTACACATATACAAAAAATCTGTATATCATACCGATGTTCTATATTACCTTACAGACAGAAATATCTGACTAAACAGAAAAGTAGCTTTGTTGTTTAAAGCAGGGGTCTCCAACTCCAGGCCTCGAGGGCCGGCGTCCTGCAGGTTTTAGATGTGTCCTTGATCCACCACAGCTGATTTAAATAAACGACCTCCTCAACATGTCTTGAAGTTCCCCAGAGGCCTGCTAATGAACTCATCCTTTCATTCAGGTGTGCTGACCCAGGCTGTTATCTAAAACCTGCAGGACGCCGGCCCTGGAGGCCTGGAGATGGAGACCCCTGGTTTAAACTGTAAAAATAAGCATTTATAGGCATTTTTTGACCAAGTCCAAAGTTCACAATATTTCAGAATTCACAGGTGCTCTAGGACGATTTTCGGAGCCGACTTTATATGTATGTCATAATTACTTTGTAACAACAGAAGTGTGTCCTTTGGATGAACAAAAGCAGCCAGCGAGATATAGTTTGTCCTCACAAACAGACTTATTTTTGTGTTACTCTGGTTTTAACATTACCTGTATTATAAATGTAGTGGTTCAGGTTGTTAAGACTGGTGTCCAGCAGTGAGTCGTGCCTTTCTTCGACTTATTTTTGTCACGCGACTCCAATAGACGCTCCAAGGCACTCTGCTTTATTTTTTTCATTTTATTTTGTTAGTGTTCAGTGATCACAGTGAGATCAAATTAAACTTCGGCATCTTTAAAACTTTAAGCAAAAGATCAAACAAATAATAATAATTTGACAGTTATTAGCTTAAACCCAGGTGAAATGCACAGAATCGGGCAAAGACTAGGAAACACACTTTCAAAGATGCTTTCATGACCCATTACAGTCAAAACCCAGGATCCCACAGTGAGCCACTATTTTTAGCTTTTTCGAACTCCGTTTTTATTTTGATGCCGGAAGCAACATTTTAATATGCTAATACATGTTTTTCCCCACTTAATGGCACCAGCTCTTTGATACCGATGCATCCTCTTGCAATTAGAACGGCCGGGGCTAAGATTAGAGTCGCAGAATAAGAGTAAAAGTGGAGCCGAGTGTGCCCTACATCTGTCTGAATTTGTTCACAAGGCTGGTCAGGATAAGGACGACGCTGGGATCCACCAGCCAGAGAGTGCACACTGGTAATGGTGTAGGTGTAAATGGAGTCATGCTCTGTTGAAAGAGTGAGGCTTGTGTGTTCGTTCGCCTCATCCATCATATTTGAGGGTGTGCGTGTCTTGTCTATGTGGGCAAGGAGAGACGGAGGATGCTCTCCAGCCGGGCCCAGGAGATGGGCTGAAGGGAGGATGACAGATGACGGATGAGGTGCCGTCATGGTTTCCTAAGAGCTCAGTAAGACCTGTCTTCTGGCGGCACGTCTAAATTATTACCTCAGCTTCTCTGCCGTTTGTAGCATTCAGCCCTGGTCTTGTGTTATTCAAGCAAAGCTGCAGACCTTTAGGTTTTCCAGGCTTGAGGTCTTTCTTTCGACTTTTTTTTTTTTTTTTATGAACATTTGCCTACAGGCAACAGCGCTCCTCTGAATGGCTTTGCTCTTTAACAAAAATCTGTCAATTTCTATTTTCTGTGATGGTGGTTGCACATTTGAAGGTTTATTTATCTAAAGTGTGTGATATAAGTTAATGCAAAGCATTGAAGGCGGTGCTTTGTTGTTGTTTGTACGCAGGTTCAGTGGAAATTCTGATGCCATCTATTTTTCATGCCTGCTCTGGCGCCAATGATAAGCATATATATTTCAAGATATTTCACCATCACTTGCCAAGTAGCATTACGTTATGGATTCAGCAGATGAAGAAGTGGTATGTAAAGCAAACGCTCGTGCTCTTTGAAGAGCTGGTCTCAAGCCAACGTCACTATTATAAAACGCTTGACACAAACAAGCTCTAATGATGAATCCTCCTGCACGCTCATTAATTCAAGAGTTTACTAAAAAAGAAAAATTGAAATGAAATGAATAAAAACATGCATGGAGTGTGATCTGCTGCTTGCAGGCCGACTGTCTTGCTGGGAGCTTGGACGGCGAAGGGCCCCAAACCGTCTAACGTGCGACGGTGGCCCTAGACAGTACAACTGGCAAGGACGCTCACAGAAATGTGAGCTAGACGCACGTATCTGCCAGACACTGTGTGCCGATGCTGAGTGGGAGCTTCGGCGTGCCAAGTTGATGTGGGAGAAAATAGAGCGCACAATGCAGTCCAAAATACAACCAAGTGGGCCTCTCTTTTCGCTGAGAAATTACACAAATGTAAAGTGTCAAAAAGATTTGCATATATTTGCAAACTAAACGGCGACAAGAAGTCATTGTTATAGCAAGTGCGGCTTCACTGCGTGCCCATGGCACATCTGCCGTATTACCGTCTCCAAGAAATTTCAAAACAAATTGCGGAAGCGCAGATTTCAGCCGGGATCCGTCTTAACCGGGCACGTGGCAGCTTTGTGGAAGTGAGGCGTGTTTGCAGAGGTGCTTTTCACGTATTCTGCACAGTGTTCAAGATGATACGATTCTTTCCCTACACGATGAAATATCGAGAAAGAGGACGACGAGAATGGCCGCAAATCTGTGAAAACCTGAAGTGCAAGAAAATAAAGCCTCTGCTTTCTTTCATTAAAGGTGTAAATGGTGTCCCACACCTCCGCTCTCCTTGGTACGAAATCTCTGCTCTCACTTCATGTCTTTTACATGGTGACTTTATTTTCTTTAATTACCCATGCTGATGTGAAAAAGGCTAAAGAGACAGGTTGTGTGTGTGTGTGTGTCCTGAAAGCTTGGATGTTTCCTCCACACATTCATATCCCAACCTTCAAACTCTGGGATGAGTTTTACATTTTGTGCGTTGAGGGACCTTTTCGCAAATATTCATGAAACCTTCATTATAAAGTTTACTTTCACCAACTATGTGAAAACGCCAAACTTCACATTAGGCTTGGTACAAAAAAAATATTGCTGCCATATTTCAAATTTTCCACATAACAATTGTGGGAGGATGATTGTTTGTATTGTTTTTTCTTTAATATAAACACTATTTAGAAGCCATGAGGAAACGGCTGTAACGGCTAAATAGTGCTAACATACGGTACGTGGACCAAAGCGCTGGGGCACATTCAGACGGCACCCAGGGCTGACAGGCTCTAAGCTCCAGTCATGGCAATGTGTAAAGTTTGCAGTGATTGCAGGAGAGAGGCGACCTCGCCTGACTCCACCCACTCCTGCTGCAAATGGTGTGCATGATTCTGTTTGAACAAATCTACTGACAACAACAACGTTCACTCAGTGCAAATAAAGAGCAAATATCCTTCTGAGGGCGGAAAGAAGCACCAAGAAGACGAGAATGGGGCAAAAGGCAAATCAAGAGTGGAGAAGATGAGACTAGACAAGCAGCATTTGGTTAACTATGGGAGAGAAACACTTGAATTATGTAATTACTACCAGCAACACACGATTTCCTTTGTTTACTTTGACATTTAACATTAATTAGCTTGGCTAGCAAAGCAGCCTAGTGCGTCCAGCCTTGCTGGCTGTGACCTGCTGAGTGTGCAGTTTTGGGGTCTTTTGGTATCAAATTATTTATAACATAATGAAGATGAATACTAGTTGGAAGAGCTTTCTGTGGATTTTTGCCTGCAGAGCTCCAACAGGCACTGGAGCCACCACTGCCTACAGGAGCTGCTCAGCCATAGAAACCCACGCCAGGAAGCTCCCAGGGCACGCCTTTTGTGCTGATGTTAACGCCAAAGGAGGTCTGGAACCTGTTATTAATCTGTAACTTTACATCGTCTGAAACTTTGTGGCCGAGACAGGACTTTGCAATAATACCACTTTTGTCAATGATGGGAGGCAATTTCACAAAGTTGTTACAAAATTGCCATCCTATTACCTCCACTGAATTCAATGAGCTCTTTGAAACGACTGACTCTTTTACAAATACTGGCAAAGGCAGTCTGCATGCTTAATCTACTGCATGTAAGGATAAAACATAACTAGAATTTCAGTCACACATGTCTTGGAAGATGTGCTAGCATACTTAACAGGACAGGAAGCCATAATATTGCCAGATAACTGCTTTGAAAGTACTTGAATGTACAGACACCAAAATTACAGCTGAGAGGTTCAGTTAAGTGACTGAGCTGAAGTGAGCAGCTAGAGCAGTCTGCATCAGCCCCCTGGTGTCACTCAGAGCAAGCAAACCCATCGCACATGGTGACCCCCCCCCCCCAATCCCACAGGAGGCTATACTATAAAGAACTTAATAAGGTTTTTGTTGCAAAGCATTTAAACACAGGTCTGTGGGGACTTGCTTGCTTTCAGTCTAAAGTGGAAATTTGAGGACCTGCAGTTTTGACATTTCCACATTGGTGTCGTTTGGTCAGTAGTGGCTTCTTTCACATTAACAGCAACTATGTCATTAACGAAACATCAACTATCTGGCATCCAGTAAAATTTGCTGTTGACAAATCAGTTGTTTAATAGATAACTACGGGGAATCACTACCTATCACTGACATAAAACAGCCAACAACAAGGATATTAGCAACAAGGATAATAAATATATTTCCCATCCAGATATTTCAGCACTTAGGTATTAATATTTTATTCCTGTTCACACTTGCTGGTTTGGAAATCCCAATGGTGCCACAAAAGCCGTGCAGGCCGAGTGGTGTTTTTTTTCCCCGCAGCATAAATGCTCTAACCTCAATACGGACATTAAAGTCAATACATTAAATGACATTTGCATTAAAGTGTCTAATGCCTCTCATGTTCACTTTCACACATGAAATGATTCTTCAGGCATCTTCTAAGCACACCTCTGAAGGACCGGGACTTAAAGCAGTCTGCCTCAATGTGTCTCGTGATGCCACTACAGAGAAGCAGCTTTATGGTAACAGCTCAGAGGAAATCCATTCCAGCCTAGTTGAAGAAAATGAGAGCATTTTATAAAAAAAGAAAAAAAAATCAATTGCAGTGGTTGCAATAATGCAATAAATCTTTCTCTTCTATTCGTTTTTAAACTTAAGTGAACTGAAATAGATTACAGCATTGTTATAAATAGCATCCCATGAGCAATTAGCAACAACAAGGAACCAGCAGAGGGCAACAAAAAATCATCATCTTCCCAGTCACCCATTTAGGGCACCTCCAGCAGCTACACTTTACAAAACGGATGCAGTGCAGTCAGCCAGGAAGAAGAAGAGAAAACAATGTGGGGCAGCCACATGCTTATGGGACCTACATCTGACAGTTGAGCAAGGCAAACATATTGCTGCGATATTGTGCACAGTAGTAGAGCTGTCAGGTTGCTTAAATATAAAAGCACCAGCAGTGCACAAGTGGACGGTGCTGGCTTTCACAAAAGCCAAAAGACTTCACAAGTAGTTGAGTTGTTTAAGCTTTACAGCAGTTTGTTTGTTGTTGGTCTTTTAAATCTCTCAAAGTAAACTTTAATTAACAGATTTCAATAAATTGTTTGGGGGGGATTTGGTACATTGCTGACGCACACTGTTTTAAGGCGACACTGTAAAAAAATAAATGCATTTTTACAAGCAATGAAGGAACTTTCCAGTTTTTTGCAAAAACATGCACAAAGCATGTTTGTAACATAAATTTCTGCAAATGCTTTTAAAATTGTAGCATTTACGTTTTCAACGTAACAAGCAATAACAACAAAACAAGCTATAATTGTGACGCGGACCATGAGAAACACGTGCTCGAGTGTTTAACTGACAAAGAAATTATCAGAAATATACTATGTAACAATAATGGGAACGTGAGAAAGTTTGTGGGGTTTGCAGAGTACTCTGCAAACGTCTTGAGCTTCACCCCATTTATATTTATTTGACTATTTTGCTTCCAGGTGGATTTTCCTGAACTTTTTTGGGGTCTTGAACAATAGTTTTCAAGCTTTCTGAAGGTCTTTCAAAAGTCTTCTTTGGACATTTGCTGCTTTTCATGTGTTCTTTAGCTCAGTCTTTGTACCCGACCATTTTCAGAGGATTTTTTTTTTACTTTGGTTTGTTTGTTAAGCCATTTAACACTGACTTGTGAATAATTCAAGGACAAAAAGGCACCTAACTCGAGGATGAACCAGTTTCTACACATAGCAGACTTCTTCGCAAAGAGCAAATTTGAAATTAAATCTCTAAAGACTGCAGTAAAAGTATACCTGCATAGAAAACACTAGGATTCCCACTTGCTGCCAGGCAAGTCAGGCCACAGTTTGGGGTCCCGAGGTCAGTGGGGAGCCTCAGAGGGCTGACAAACTTCAAACTACATCAGTGGCAATGCACAAAGCATGCAATGACAGGTAGGCGGACCTGACTTTGCTAAAAAGGGCCCCATCAGACTCGACTCATTCCCCTTGCAAGTACTGTGCATGATTCCATTTAAACAAACCTAATCACAGCAGTGAAAGCCGCACAACCAAAGTGTAGTTATTCATCTGAAAATGAAGAAGAAGAAAAAAAGAAGGAAGCTGATTAAAAAGTGAGACAGTGGTGAGTGGAGCAAATAACAGCAATTTATTTTAATGCTAAAAAACGAAATGCTCCTAAACTATCCGAGTTGAATTATGTAACTTCAACTAACATTGCATCATTTCTTTTGCTTACTTTAATTCAACTTTAGTTAACTTAGCTTACGAAAGCCTACAGTGTTTAGATCTGATATCTATGACTTGTGTGGGTTGAGTGGGTGCTGCTGAAAGTCAGAGTCTGGACACTGGCAGTCAGCTTGTTAGTATTAACACTTCATAATCTATCAGTTCTTGTCCTCTCTTGGTCACTGTTACTAAAATAATAAACATAGTATGCAGTAGAACGAGATCGCAGATACAAGCGGCGGAAATGGGCTTCGTCCGAAGGGTGGCTGGACTCTCCCTTAGAGATAGGGTGAGAAGTTCGGCCATCCGGGAGGAGCTCAGAGTAGAGCCGCTACTCCTCCACATCGAAAGGAGCCAGTTGAGGTGGTTCGGGCATCTGATAAGGATGCCTCCTGAACGCCTCCTGGGTGAGGTGTTCCGGGCATGTCCCACCGGGAGGAGGCCCCGGGGCAGACCCAGGACACGCTGGAGAGATTATATCTCTGGGCTGGCCTGGGAACGCCTTGGTGTTCCCCCGGATGAGCTGGAGGAGGTGGCTGGGGAGAGGGAGGTCTGGGCTTCTCTGCTTGGGCTGCTGCCCCCGCCACCCGGCCCCGGATAAGCAGAGGAAGATGGATGGATGGATGGGTAAACATAGTATCTGGTATTTCTAGAATAATGTGTTACTTCTTGTTTTATAAGACTGCTGCCGCAGTTTGTGCCGCAGTCAGAGTACTTCTAACACACGGTGATGAAAACTGGTTGAAGGGGCTGCTTGTGATTTTTTTTCTCTAGGGTCCCAGCAGTCATCAGTCATGGACTGGCCTCCCCAGAGCCTGCATGGGATCATCTTGAGACATCCAAGTAAGAAGTTTGAATGTTAGCTGGAGAGCTATTGACGAAGACTACTTAAAGAAATGATAAGGACGCTTGCATAAGAGGGTTCAGGTCGTGTTGAGGAATAAAGGTGGTCATATCAAATGTTGACTTTCAAGCTTGCTAGAATTGTACAACTGCTGTTTTTGCCTTACACATTGGGTTTCCAGTAATGTTTGCACATGTTTCAATAAATTGGTATAAACGCCAATTTCTCTTTTTCCTAGCAAAACACTGTATAAAGAAATGACGGGTGGTGCAACTTTTGCACAGTATTTTATATGTGACTGAGATTTTTGTTTTTATTTGTCATCACTGAACCTTTACTCACCTTTTTACACCTTCCCATGAAACACTGACAGGTACTGTTTGGAAAAAACAAATGTAAGCATGTCTGTCCTTTTGTATATTGCCCCATTCGTCTGCCGGGCCCTGCTGACTCCAGTTATTTTGTTGCATAATTTTGCAGTCTGGAAATGTATCCAAGTCACTGAATAAAAAACAAAATAATTACATTGGAAAAATAAATCCACATCACAGCATATAACATCATTTTTCAGTATTTTGAAAATTGCTCCTGATATAAACTCACTTTGGAAAAATCGTTGGAAATTAAGAAAAACGTTTTTGTTCCTCATCAGGGATCAATTAAGATGATACGGGACTGGATCCGAGTTGATTGCCGGTTAATTTCAGGTCCCATCTCCAATGGAAAAGTTTACACTCATTTTTCAACATCAGGAACTTGCAAAGAACAAATTTGCTGGTCAGCAACTCTTCCATGAGCATATACAAGCACACAGCATTTTACCTGTAAGGTTCAATGTAAGAAGCAAAGTAATAATGTAAGACATCCCAATCATTTCACCAGAGAAAACAATCTCCATTCCTCAGATGTCAGATAAACCCAGTTTTGCTTTGATAATAAAATATGTGTAAAACAATGTATCATCCAACATCTACTTGGCTTGCAGCTCATTTAACCCAGATGTGGAAATAACAAGATTAGAGGCAAGCCTGCCAAATCTCCGCTGGATGTATCCAATCACATTATGTATGAAATACACTGCGGGAATACAGAATATTTCACTAGTGATAGCTGAGATGTGTGGCGGCAGCTGCATAGGCACTCTGTCTTGTGGCTGCTTCTTGAAGCAGGGATGTGTGCCAAGAAGGATCTGAGTCCCTTGCAAATCCATTCACTGGGAATGGTTGTCATCCCTCCAATCCATTCAAATTTGATTTGGCAAAAAGTAGTTTGCATGACAGAACCTTGAGCTTCAATTGGGGGAGGTGATGAGGGGGAGGCGAATGACGCACATGCCCAGGAAGCTAAATGAGTCAGGAGGAGGATTCCCAGTGTTCATACAATACACTCGGTTATTAAATCTAATACCTAATTTTGAAATGGCAGTTTATTCAACAAGGACATAGCCAGCTATTTGTTGTGTAGTGTACACGAAATACATGGAGTGGCAGAATGCAAGAAAATAACACTTAAGGTACAGTAAGTAAGTATAGCTCGATGTAGTCGTTTTATGCTATTCTGTACTATACTAACTAAAACTAAAACAAACAAAAAAAACCAATGCACTGTGATATTTTATTGTAGAAAATTCAAAAGACAAGCGGAGCTTTTGAGCACACACAGGGTATCCTTTGCTTGTCTTGCTTCACTGACCCAAGTATTGGCATGTTAAGCAGTCACACAAAGGTGGTTATCAACTCAGGAAATCAATCCTGGTTTCCCAATCTAGCTATTGTGACTAAGAAGTGGTGTTTGCCGTGTATGATAGCAAACATTTAGAGGCAGCAGAACAGCGCACTTTTAACAAGCGCAAACAAGGGCAAAGCATAAAGTTTGAAAACTAAGATGACGGCATGTTGTGTGAAGTCCTTCGAGTAGTCAGAGACACTATTTAAACAGCACTTACTTCAAAGTCTATTTAAAGTCAGGAAAGGGGAAGGTGTCTGTAAGGTAATAGGCTCATCAGTATCATTGATGGCCATGGATCCGACTGTAATTACAGCTGTGAATGTCTTTAAAGAAATGTGCTGTTTAGATATTGTCTTACAAGTGTAAGACAATTCCACCTGCCTTCTTTCAACTGCAACGCTGGTGATAATAAACTGTCTTAGACAAAGTGAAGAACAACATATTTTAAACCAATAACTTGCTGACTTGCACATTTCAAACCTCCCCAAATAGGTCACAAGGGTTTGGTGCTTTCTTTCTTTTTTGATACTGCTATACAGCAAAACTACAATGGAATAGCCTGAAAATTGCTTGGTGCCAGCGGAAAAAATAAATGCAAAAAATTAAGTCCCGATCCGCCAAGAATCTGCATTTCTTATTCCTGCTCAGAGACAGGCGAAGGGTTTGTAGAAACTACAGACCCGCTTGGTTCTGTACCCAAAGTTTGAAGAATCACTCTGGAACAGTGACGCTGCGTTCCAGACACTCGATTAACCAGTAAGTGGTACTTTTGTTGTATTGACTCGAACAGAACCTGCTCCATAGCAAGTCAGATCTACAACGTAAGGTGGCAATGGTCTATACTGGCAATACTTGAACCACTTTCATAACTTTGTAAAGCCAAATGCGCATGGTTAAAGAGTTAGAGGGGATATATTTAACAAACAACTGTACAGGATGATGAAGAAAGAGAGTAGCTAATAAACTAACCAGGCATGTAAGTGAAAAACAATCCGGATAGCTTTGATGAAGACGAAAAGCAGACCTTATAAGACTAGCATTTATCAAACTGTCTACAAAGCAGTATCTGCAAGTACAGACCAACGTGCTCCTTGCTGCGTCTGTCCCCAAATAGAGTATTATACTATTATAGTTGGTGGGAAGACCCACTCCAGTCATGGTACTGCTCAATCTCTTGTCAACAACGGTGTATTTGCTAGTAAAAACATGTGTCACTGACAAAGATAACAGAGAGTGAGGGCATTGTGAATTTGCTGCCTGTGTTATCCAACTAGCGTATTTTCCGGACTACAGAGCGCACCTGAATATTAGCCGCACAACTTGAAATTATGAAAAAAAATCATATTTTGTTCATACATTAGAGACCAGACTAAAAGTCGCAGGTGCGCTAGCGGGCTAGTAGCGCTAGCGGGCTAGTTGCTAGTAGCGGCGGTGCACGGCCCGCCTTGCAGGTGAAGGGCAACGGAGCGACTGCTCCACCAGCCTCGGAAGAGCCCCGCAAAGTGGGCTGCGCACCGCCGCCCGACCGACCCAGCCCTTAGAGCCAATCCTTATCCTGAAGTTATGGATCTGACTTGCCGACTTCCCTTAGCTGCCTTGTTCTAACATGCCAGAGGCTGTTCACCTTGGAGACCTGCTGCAGATATGGGTACAGGGCCAGCGAGAGCCAGCTTGCTAATCTAGTCTCTTTTTCGCGCTAATTTGTACGGCACTACTTTGGATGGCGGACGGACATGTGACCAACATATCACTCTTTTCCGTGTCTGATCACATGCCTTTCCGCCAGGCAAAATGGCGGAACAAACCAAAACAAATCCTCTTACGATGTCACAGAAATCAGGAAAAAGCCTTAGAAAAGCCGCACCGGACAATAAGCCGAAGGGTTC
>VURO01050176.1:4397-18615 GCA_015108175.1 Pelvicachromis taeniatus | reverse complement strand
CTGCGGCTTATTGTCCGGTGCGGCTTTTCTAAGGATTTTCATGATTTTTGTGACATCGTAAGAGGATTTGTTTTGGTTTGTTCCGCCATTTTGCCTGGCGGAAAGGCATGTGATCAGACACGGAAAAGAGTGATATGTTGGTCACATGTCCGTCCGCCAACCAAACTAGGCACTACTTTGTACGGCACGTTCGAATTAGCACGAAAAAGAGACTAGATTAGCAAGCTGGCTCTCGCTGGCCCTGTACCCATATCTGCAGCAGGTCTCCAAGGTGAACAGCCTCTGGCATGTTAGAACAAGGCAGCTAAGGGAAGTCGGCAAGTCAGATCTATAACTTCGGGATAAGGATTGGCTCTAAGGGTTGGGTCGGTCGGGCGGCGGTGCGCGGCCCACTTTGCGGGGCTCTTCCGAGGCTGGTGGAGCAGTCGCTCCTTTGCCCTCCACCTGCAAGGCGAGCCGTGCACCGCCGCTACTAGCAACTAGCCCGCTCGCTAGTGCTACTAGCCTGCTCACTAGCGCTACTAGCCCGCTCACTAGCGCTACTAGCCCGCTAGCGCACCTGTGGCTTTTAGTCTGGTGCGGCTGATGTATGAACAAAATATGATTTTTTTCATAATTTCAAATTGTGCGGCTAATATTCAGGTGCGCTTTGTAGTCCGGAAAATACGGTAAGAACATACATGTTTGTGAATTTCTAACTATTATTAAACTTTGTTTAGTGCTTCATACATAACACCAAGCGTAACACTGCTACAACACATTTAATGTGACTAAACCATGTACAATCCTTTAAATGCCACTACTGACAAGTTATAAATGTGGGGCTGCAATTACATCCAATAAAAGTACCAATTAACCTCTACATTTAATGTCAGGATCTAAACTTCTTAGAGTCCACTGAGACCTTCTCTTCCATCTGACTTTTAGATCAAAATCCATAAATACCTCTTGTAGGAGAAAGAAAAGCACACATTTCTACATATATTTGTAAACTTCAAACCATCAACTTTTTTTTGAAATTTCTGCTCACAAAATTACAGGTGATAGAAAAAAACAAACTAAATGTTATTGTATGAACAAGAAATAATTTTTGACCAACCAGCAAACATTTGGGCCAGAGCATTTTATATCAGCTCTGGCTTAGATGGTAGAGCAGGTCATCTACCAAATTGAGAGTTGGAGGATTGATCAGGATTGCGTATCCATGGGCAAGATACTGAACCCAAAGTTGCCCCTGAAGCATACATTAAAGCATGAGTGTATGTGTGAATGCTAGATTGCACTTAGGCGTGAATGTGTGTGCTTTTGGGACGAGACCTGTAGTAGAAAAACACCAACACCACCAAAACAGCAACCACAACCAAATCCCACTTCTGACTATTGCTTTAATCTCAATTAGCTTTCAGGCAGACAGAATAAATTGTATCTAATGTGTGTAACAACTGTTCCTCACAGTGGGGAAAATAATTATACTCTCCAATTTCATGGGAGTTTCAGTTCCTGCTCTTATTTTAAGATGGAGTAAGAATATAAACCAAAAATACAGTTCCTTAAAGTAGAGGAAGTAATTACAGTCTCTAATTTTATGGTACATTCATTTCTCTCTCTTATTTTAAGATAGAGGCAGAATATCAAACATGCTGTGGTCAGATGAAGACAAAGTTGAGCTCTTTGGCATGAATTCAACCTGCAAAAGTTTGAAGGGAGCGTAATGTGGACTATGACCCAAAGAAGACCATCCCCACAGTCACACAGAGATGGAAACAACTTAACAGCACGAAAATGACTCGAGCAGTGGGTTAAGGGAACAGTCCTGGGGAAGGCCGGCTGGTACAGCTGATTTTCATCATGCTAACCACATCTTCCCTGTTTCCAGTAGCAGCTGGGGCCTGGAGTGGCAGTGTCGGACGAGAGCTGAACATAAGCTGGTCTGAGTGGCAGCTACAGGTTCTAAAGAGTTCACTAAAATGCATCTAGAGGTCTGTGTGTGTTACCTGCCGGGGTTCGTGTAACCATATGTTAAATTTGCATACAATTCATACAAATAGCCAAGGAAAGCATGTAAGTCTGTTACAAATAACCTCATTATCATAGTGTCATCAATTAGCCAACAGCTGCAGTTATATTCTTAAGAAATATCCTTCAAGCCTGAGGTTGAAACATTATAACACAAGAGTTGTGGTTTCATGCCTGACATATTATCTTTAACAGTTTCAACCACAGGAAATAAATGTTTGTAGAAACACTTCCAGAGTGTGAAAGGTGAATAATAAATAAATAAATATCAATAATATTAAACATCCTGAAATATCTTAGAGTGACGATAAAAAGCTCGTTCATGCGTTCATTACTACTAGGCTGCATTGTTATAAGTCATTATTGTTGTTTAAGCACTAAAAGCTACCTAAAGAGTGTTAAAAGGAACAAAGGAGTGACATCATATTTTTCCCATATTAGTTGCCATCCAAAACCCAGTATTGAATTTAAAATAACTTTCCTCACATACAAAGTCTGGAAGTTATAAGATAAAATAAGATAAGATAATTTGTTGGCTCACAGCAGAAAGTGGACAAAGTTACAAGCAGCATAAATAATGAAAACAATGGAATAGAATAAGATACACAGAATAACATACTATATAAAATAGAATAAAATACTACATACAATAGAATTAAAAATACTATGCTACTATGCTAATACTATGCCAAAATATTATGCTACTACAGGCTCCTGATGGGCTCACACGATTAGCTCGTATTAAACTCTGGTACCCTCTGATTGTGTCCTTTCTCTTTCTTCTGTTCTTCTTCTCTTTTGGTATTCTGATTCTGATTTCCCCTCACCCCCCAAGTGGTCTCAGCACATCGCTGTCCTTCCTGTTGTTTAAACTTTTTCCTTACCTCTGTTGCTCACATTTTATTGTCTGATTGTTGGGTTTTTCACTCTAATATTATAGGGTCTTTGCTCTACTATATAAACCATGCTGTGAATTTGAGCTATATAAGTAACACTGAATTAAAGTGCATTTAATTTAATAGTTTTGTTTTGACTGTTAATTTTTCTACTGCAAGCTTGTGGGTTGATATAATGGTGATGTGTCATTCTGTTGTTGCAGCTTGTGAGAAGAGTGGACTCCCGTTGAGGCAAGCCTGCTCTGTGGAGAATCCACGCAGGGAGTGTAGTGGTAGAGGCCAGGTATGCATAGAGAGAGGGCTGGGGGTCTGGATTTAAATGCAGGCACATGAGGAGAAATTGATTTGCCGCAAAAATTGATTTCTTGTTCTGGGTTCTTTTTCAACATAAATACAAACGGGACCGAAAAGTAAGTGTGATGCTTAAATGCATTATTACTGAGGCTAAAGCTACATGTCAGAGGTAGAAAGTCACCAAGTCATTCTCAAGGAGGAAGTGGAAGTGAAGGCTCACCACTTCCCTGTGTCCTCTTCCATGGCCTGGTTGTCCGGCTGGTGCATGCCAACCGCCTTCAAACTAAAGAGTTTCTTTTACTGAAATAAAGGAAAGACTGAATGAGTAAAATCTGATTGTGTTTATATTCAGCAGGACTCCAGAGCAGGGACAGGAGTGATGTGTGATTTTTTTCAGCAGAGATAAGGGAGTTTTTCCTTCCCACTTTCACCAACGCTTGCTGATAGGGGGTCATATAATTGATGGTGTTTTTTTTCTGGGTTTATTGTATTATTGTAGCATCTTTACTTTACAATATTAAGTCCTTTGAGGCAACTGTTGTGTGTAATTATGGGCTCTACAAATAAAATTGAATTGAATGCCCTTCCTGACAAAACCTTCATACACACTGGATACATAGTGATAGGGTGGGACCAGCTGATTGTGACCTACACCCATTTTCACACCAACACCAGCTTGCAAATGTTAGCAAAAACATTTAATAGTTTTTTAATAACACTTTCAGGTTCTTTTTCTCAGCTGGTCTATTTCTTGAAATGTATACAAAACAAGTCAAATCAAGAAAAGGGAGAGCAACTTAATCTTACCCGGGAGTCATTACGAGGCTGAACTGTTACAGTCAGCTTACATTTTGCCACTGTGACACGTTGATGACATATTTGGAAATCTATTTGACTGGGACCTGACAACAGTGCCACCTGCAGGAAGCTTTTTTCTGTCTGATGGCTTTTTTCATGAGACTGATGGTGTTTTTCCTGAGAGCTGAGACTTTTTACACACTTCTGACCTTTTAGTCAGAAGTGTGATGGGTTTTTCAGTGAAACTTGATGCATTTTTGTCTATGCTCTGAAGTCTGAGGTTGTTTGATGATGTTTTCCTGAGACCCGAGGATGTGCTAAAATGTACACTGTACTTTTGGCATTTCATGTATTTTAAAAAAAAGGGTTCTTTGAGACCTGGAATGTAAATGTGCCTTTGTGCCAACTTCTGTTGTTTAAATGTTTCATGGGATATAAATAAAATAGACGTGACAGTCAAGACAAAAAGTTCAGATGTTTTTCATAGTGCTGTTTTAAGTACATATTTATAATTTCATATAAAAACACAAAGTTCTGCATGGGGTACATACTGAACTCCATCCATCCATCCATCCATTTGCAGCCGCTGATCCTTTTCAGGGTCGCGGGGGGCGCTGGAGCCTAGCCCAGCTGTCTTAGGGCGAGAGGCGGGGTACACCCTGGAAAGGTCGCCAGTCTGTCGCAGGGCTAACACACATAGACAACCATTCGCACTCACAGTCACTCCCGCATTCACACCTATGGGCAATTTAGATTTTCCAATTAACCTATCCCCACTAACTGCATGTCTTTCGACTGTGGGAGGAAGCCGGAGTACCCGGGGAGAACCCACGCAAACACGGGGAGAACATGCAAACTCCACACAGTTATAAAATGTATTTAAACTACATTTTATAACCACATTTGAAAAAAAAAATGCCTCATTTGTTATCTCTGCTGAATAATACATGAAATCCATGAAAATATTTGGATTTCCTAGAAACCCCGAGTGCTTTATGTGGTAAAGATATTGAAAACAATGGTCATGAATGTCTGATGCTTCTGGATCTTTCTGTCTTGTGTTTTCTTAGTCATGCTTTTCTCGGTTGTATGGTTAAGTCTGACTTGTAGATGAACTCATTATCATGGTTATCTTCCTTTAACCAGTAGCCCTTTGTTACATTTTGGAGAAGCAACAGCTTTTGAAACATTGTTCAAAACTGAAGTTCATAAATTATTTCACAAGACTTGTGAAATACAAAAAACATAAATTTTTGTTAAAACCCCGGCAACCTTGCTAAAACATAAACATTTGATGGTTATTTTCGACAAACTCAGTTTATTTTTAAATAAAATTAAAACTCTAAAAAGACTGAAAATACAACTGATGACCAAGTATCTGTTAAGTGTTGCTGTGTGAGCTGATTATTGTGAACCCGAATGTGAAACACAGGAGGCAGGAGTGGACTTTGACCCACTGGCTAAGTCACCATGGGAACCATTGGCTAGGCAGACCGTCTATTTTGATGACTGGGGGAGCACAGCAGGCCATGCTGCTCACTCTGAAGGGTGAAGTTGAAGCAGTGGCCCAACCACTCTCACCCTTGGAGCCATAATAGGTACTGTGGTACCTAAAGTGACAAGCTGTGGTCTGGCCTTCTTCACCCCTGGAGCAGGGAGAGGTGGAGGGTGCTCAGTCCCTAGGGAGGCCAGCTCTGAAACATAATATATAATCATTGAATTTACAAAAAAAAAAAAAGGGGGGGGGGGGGGGGGGTCAAGGTACACAGCAGTGGAGCCCTGGAACTGCATAGAGAATACAGTATAGGATGTTTGAGGCTGCCTGTTTTTTGCTAGTGGGGATAACACTTTTGGGAAGCTGGTGGTGGTGATGAGCAGACAGACTGCAACTGAGGTGATGAGGAGTGCTCCACGGGTAAAGCAGTAAATAAAGTAATTAAATCTAACAACAAGTGAAGCATTTAGAAAAATGGAAAATAAAATGTTTTAAAATTATAAGCATTTAAAATAAATAAATACCTCAGCCTCCCTGGTACTGCCCCTTGAGCCCGCTGCATCACCTCTCCTCTGCATCGGAGGCAAAGACCACACCCCTGCCACACAATATTATTGTTTCCTAAAAATCATATTAAATCCTAATTAAATACATCAAATATTTTGTGGTTGTACTCTGGGAAACCTTGAACTAGTCAATATCTAAAATTAAGTGGCAGCCAAAAGGAGAAGAAGTCAATATGAGGCAATCATTTTGGTGAAGAAAGAAAGAGGAGCACTCAAAGTCTGGCCAGCATCAATCACATGTTACACTCACATGTTACATTTTTTTTCCATGTTAGTTCCCGGTTTGAAACGTCAAAGAAACAGTATATAAGCACTGATCTTAGAGCTGCTGAACACCTTCTCACTGGAAGGCTGAAGCTACCGGTCGGTGCTGACAAGAATTCTGCTCTATAAATATTCTGCGTATTCTCCAGAAGGTCTGCTACAAAACCTGTTCTGTAGTTTAGTTTTTTTTTAATGAATGATGACTTGATGTCTTCTGTTTTTCACAGGAATATTAAACATCGCCATGAAGCTGCTGACTGTGTTTGCACTTATTTGTACAATGATGGCGCTGACCATTGCTGCTGGTGAGTACTGTAGTGTAATGCACATAATGTGTACACGTGTAGAAGTTTTCACGCAAATAACAGTATGAATATAATAAACTGACATCAAAGATAAAGTCTGATGTTTTAATTTGTCCTTCCAGAAGAAGAGGGCAAGAGTGGGGCGGAGGCAAAGCCACCAGGTTGGTCGACATTTATAGGATTTTCACCACGCTAATCACATTTTTGTGAGGCTGAACAGAAGCGCAGGACATCAATAATCCTGCTTATGTGCAGCTAAATGTCTTCTACAAAGTTGGGTTTTAAGGCCCTGAAGAGAAAATATTTCCAGAAATTATACATGCATATAACCAACATATTACAATAACTAACAAATATATACACTTCCCTTTTACTGAATTATTATTTGCTTGTTTTCAGAAAAGCATCTTCTTGAGAAGAGATGGCTTTGGTGTGGACATCGGGGTTGGAAAAGGTATCAGGGTTGGAACAGCTATGGCGGCCGATACTACCGCTATTTTCCCCATCACTTGGATTGGGCTCATGCTCAGGTAAAAGCAATAATATGTATTTTTCCATTTATCCCTCCTCTGTTTCTTTCCATTAGTCCAGCTTGATTAAAACTTTCTATGAATTTCTGGTGTCTCCACTACAGAGACACTGTCAGTCCATGCATGCAAACCTGGCATCTGTACGCAGCCTTGGAGAGTACCGGGCGATTCAAAGGGTCATATATCGTGCCACTCACAGTTACCCAGTTACTTGGATTGGAGGCTCTGATGCTCAAAAGGTATATTACTGATCATTAAACAAAAGCTGAATCTAACCATCGATCATTGTACTTTGATAACATTTTATTCAGGTACATTGTTTTAAATCCATTTTGTTCTGTTTTATAGGAGCATCATTGGTTTTGGATTGATGGGACTCCTTTCAGATTTACGTACTGGTGTCGTGGAGAGCCTAACAACTATAAGCACAGGGAGCACTGCATGCACATGAACTGGTCAGGTAAGTCTATAAATAAAGTGAGATGTTGATGTTGATGGGCTGGAGGGGACAGTAACAATTTCCAGGCTTATTTGGTGTGTCATATACTTACTGTTATTTTGAACTGAAACAACCAGTGTGTTTAATGTATCTTTTTATCATAATACATAAAAAACTTTGTATTTCATTCATTTTTAATATATATATGTATACATCAAATGATCTTTATATGTTTATCTATTTATATATGTTGAGAAAATATAGTCAACAGTCACGTTTTATTGCTATTATACCAAAAACTAAATGTTTTCCTCAAAACAAATAATTTTGTGTTCATGTTATCATGGTTTCACTTAATGCTGATTGTTGGTGCTTACAGGACACAAGTGTATGAATGACATATACTGTCACTTCCGATACCCGTATGTCTGCGTTAAGAAAAGAAGATAATTCGCGGCATGATGGCATGGTTCACCGGATAAAGAAGCAAATGATCTCATATATCCCAAAAATCTGTTTTCCATTTCACATCTTTACTTATTTTTCTTTGCTGTAACGCTACAAAAGGAACGAAGCGACAAGTGACATAAAGTGGAGTTGGATCTTCTCTTTCAATAGGAACAAACTGAATGTGTAATGGAAGGAATGCTTGTGCTAAATCTTTCTTTTCCACAATGAACTTTTTTTCATCTTCATCATTAAAATCTCAAGCATTAAATCTGACTAGTTTGTGAGTTTCATTTCCACATCTCACATATTTATGGGTCTAATAACTAAAATCCAAGACATCCACCTGTGTCATGCCATTTAAGATCAGTCAAGTCTTCTGCTCAACGGTGTTTTATGTCTTAAGTTTTATGATAGAAAATTTGAACATGCATAATGATTCATGTAAGGTTTTAGCATCATGTACACGCAGTTAGCGACTGATCATTTTCTCTAATTACACTTGTGGACATATCCTTCAGTGTCTTTCTCACATTTGTGCAATATCTCTGAAATTAGAAACATCCTGTCTCAGAGTGATGCTGGAAAAATAGTTAAAAAATCAGTATTAAACTCAAGAGCAATACAATTCTTACTATGTGAGTTCCATACACAGAAATAAACTAAATAACTAAAATAAAATAAAACAAAAATAAGCATTGAAAAAATAAATAAAATAACAGAAGCATTATATAGAGAAGGGTAGTTTGCTGAAGGAGAAAAACACCTCCCAAAACAGATGATCGTGCTTTTGTTATGGCACAGAACTATGTAACAGCTGGTTTGCCACGGCTTTGTACAGTGTTAATGCAGCATTCTGTTGTTCTGCCTCTCTTTTCATCCGGGCAGGCGAGAATGTAGTTGTGTAAACTGCAAATATGTGTTTGATTTATCAAGACATCACATATTTGCAAAAGTGCTCCAACGTTTTTGGAGACGTCTGTTAACCACCAGCTCCATAGCTGACCGGGAGGTCAAGGCTCACTGGAGCCGTCGATAACAGCGGACTCCCGGCACATCGTTTTCAAACCCCCTGTGGTTTTTCACTACTCAGGTTAAACATGATATATAATCTATGTCACTTAGATAACTTCTAAATGTTAATGTTTGCTTTATTTCAGTGTTTTATTTGTTCCTGAGTAAATTGGTTTGGATGAGTTTAAAGTTAAGCAAACTTTAAACATAAATGAGCTGTTTTATTTAAAGAAATCTACTACATCATGTGTAATTTTTTCACGTCATGTGTAGTTTCCATTGCAGATATTAATCACAGTTAAATTAAGAGGGAACAGCAGTAAAAGCTCCGGAGCTGTGATGTCATCGAGTACACTGCTGTTCCAATTGTAGAATGATCGGATATAAATGGAATGCATTGATTGTGTTGTGTATTTTGGCTAAACGGATCAGATTTCAGGTTTTTTTCCTACTTTCAAATGTCAAATTTAATTTCTTTAGACATTGATCTAATGCGGTGGCAGAGGCTGTATCAAGACTAATGTGGTCTATTAGAAGGTTTCTATATTGGTTAAAATTAAGATTATTTTTATTTTTCCAGTTCAACTCATGTGCATCTTAAGGAAAATAACATTTTAAACATTTTGGAAAATGCTTCTTCTCTTCTATGAGTTAATTCTTCATGAAAAACAATAAATCCTTGGACTTTGTTTTGAAACATGAAGACAAAGGGAACTTAAAAATGGCCAGAGTAGTGAAATACATGATAAAGTGCAAAACAACTGAGGCTAAAACGACATGTCAGACCTCAGAAGTCATCAAGTCATTCTCATTGAGGAAGTGGAAATGAAAGCTCACTACCTTTCTATGTTTCATGGCCTCACTGAACCACAACCTTGGTCTGTAGATACATGTCAGCTACTTCATGAGTCCTACAAGGTAACCAAGTCTGATAGGACTTTTTCTAAAGCACTCTTCACCTCAATCAAACAAACCTGTAGTCAGGGTGAGGTTTACTGACTCTGATCTCATTGTCATTGAGCGGTCTTTTGAATCACACTTGGTCTATGCTCTCAACCACAAAAAATGTGATTACTGACAAAATTGTCAAAAAAAAAGAACTACCAGCTAATTAAATTTAACGATTTATTGAGCTATTTGAATTACTTAATTATAAAAAAAATCTAATTTTTAGAAAAATATAGAAATATAAATATAGAAAATATAGAACAAAAGACACAAGATAGTCCTATATACATAAGCAACCAAAATTCAAACAGATAAAAAAACGTACAGGGATATGTACACAAGTGTGTGTATGTGGGTGATCCTAATGAAATATACAGTGTAGAGAGAAAAATTTAATGGGTGATGAGTAGGATAACATGTTAAACAATAGTCTGACAGCTGCTGGTAGGAATGACCATAAACCAACATTTTATCCAGGAAGTAAATCCAGAAAGACAATCAAATAAAACACTATAAATATGTAATGATAAGATAAAACTTTATTTTATCTTATCTTGGGGGGTTTCCTCCGTAAAATTCAGTTTCCAGTAGCACAGCACCGTCAGAGTTGAATTGTAAGGGAATAAGAGAGTAATATATAGCAGATCCGGGACCAAGAGTCAAAGATAACTCTTTTGCAAATTAAAAGGAGTGATGTAAACAAAGACAAGCACTTAGTGTACTTACATTTGCACATATGTAAAAATGAAATCAAAACACATGAATGCTGATGGCAGTATAAGGTTATATATAGGTATAAGGTGCATTTTACTTCATTCAAATGTCAACACGACTCAAATTTAACCCACTTTTACAGTAAGTGAGAATTAATGTTCAATGCACAAAAGTGGTAAAGTGGATAGAGCATATCTTCGTGGCAGTTAAACTCATTATCATGGTATCATCAATTAGCCAACAGCCTGAGTAACATTCTGAAAAAGGAACTTCCAAACTGAAGTTAAGAAAATATTTCACAAGACTTATTTTCATGCCTAATTCAGTATGTTGAGCTCTGTAAACGAATATGTTTGCAAATGCCTGATTATTGTGAAACTTTACTTCATCCTTAAAACCGTGAAACCGAAAACCTGCTAAAATAGAAATGTTCTGTTTTAACCCATGTACACCTTAGAGAAACTACATTTTATAACCACCTCCCTTCTGTAATCATTGAAAATGTAAGATTGCTCCCTAACAAGTTGGATGAGCTGATGTCGCTAACCTGGTAACAGAGGGAGTACCGGCAATGTAGCATCATGATGCTAACAGAGCTCTGGCTAACACCGCTGACTCCAGACACTAGCGTGACGCTGCCGGGACTCCAGCTGCTGCGGGCGGACAGGATGAGGAAAGGAGGGGGTCTGGCAGTGTTTGTGAACGACAGATGGTGTAACCCTGGGCACATCAATGTGAAAGAACAACTCTGCAAGACATTGAGCTGTTAGCCGTTAGCATGTGTCCGTACTATCTCCCCAAGGAATTCTCGCATGTTATCGTGATAACTGAACTCCACACTGCCGACCCTCACCCAGTATGTGACCTGCCCAACCAGAGACAATAAATCACTGGATTTACTGTATGCCAGTGCAGAAGAAGCATACAGTTCAGTTTGTGATCTGTATCACGGACTACATTCACTTCTGTGTGGATAACACTGCACCCACCAGGACTGTGCAGTGTTTCCCCAACAACAAACCCTGAAGCACCCCAGAAATCAAAGCCGTCCTCAAGCAGAGGAGGAGGGCCTTCAAATCTAGAGACAAGGAGGAGTTGAAAAGGGTGCAGAGAGAGCTGGAGAGGCCTTAGAATGGAGAACATCTTCAACCTGAGACTGAGGCTGGGGAGAGTTCCACAGCTCTGGAAAACCTCCCACCCAACGGCTAACCTGAAGTACCCTTGAGCACGGTACTGTTCCCCACGTACTGCTCCCCGGGCGCCGGATTGGTGGCTGCCCACTGCTTCGCTTCACTGAGTGAATGGGTTAAATGCAGAGACTAATTTCCTACGGGATCAATAAAGTATACATTATTATTATTATTATGTTGTCTGCTGGGGGCAGCATCTCTGCTGGAGACAGAGAGAGTTTGAACAGGCTGATCCGAAGGGCCAGCTCTGTTCTAGGATGCCCTCTGGACCTAGTGGAGGTGGTGAGTGACAGGAGAATGGTGGCTAAGCTGTTGTTGGACAACATCTCCCACCCCACGCAGGAAACTCTGACAGCACTGAGCAGCTCCTTCAATGGCAGGCCGAGGCACCCATGATGTTGACCGAGAGACTCTGCTGGTCTTTCCTTCCAACAGATGTCAGACTCCACAACAAAGACTTCACAGCTGACCAAACACACACATGTGCAATAACACTCGAGTGCTTCATGTCATATAAAGACAGACAAAGTGATTTGTAGTTGTATGTTTATATTTCAACATAAAGACAAAGGGGTCCTAAAAGTTGTTGCAATGGCGAAATAAATGATAACGTGTGCATGTCAGATCTAGAAAGTCATCAAGTCATTCTTACAGAGGAAGTGCAAACAAAAAGCTTGTAACTTGTCTTGTTCCATGGCCTCAGAGTAACAGCCTGCTTGGCTGGTAGGTCCCTGTCAACTGCTTTATGAGTTCGATAAGCTACCCAAGCACAAGCCAAAACAACACCTGAATAAGGTTGAAATTTGATGACATGGTTGTGCTTTAATATTATGGTGAAAATGACCTGAAGGTAATTGTGGAATGATCGGTTAACCAACCATCTTGATAACATTGTAAAGAATTAGCAGTAGCAGGTCTTAAACATCCTTTAAGACCAAAGTTGTTTCACAAGCGATGGTTTCATATCTACCACAGTATTTTTAAATGTAAACTGTATAGATATGATGCCTGATTATTATTATTTGACTTTGTTTTGTGCTTCATTCATGCCAAGAAGCTTCTAACAGCAGAAATCCTGCTCTACAAGAAACATGCATGTACAGTGCTGCGCAAAAGTGTTGAGCCACCTTTAATTTCTTTAGATTTTGCTGGGAAAATTAGAAATACTTGCAGTGACTTCCAGCTGGTATTGCATGGTGGATCAAAATCTGACAGCGCTGATAAGATTAGAATTCCATTCATTTTGACAAAATCCCCAACATCTTTGGTTGAAATGCAGCCTCAAACTATGAAAGAGGCTACACTTTGTTTTACATATGGCTGTAGACACTCACTGTAACCCGCTCCTGACCTTTTTCTTCTGACAACAATTTGAACCAAACATCTCAAACGTGGATTATTTACTCCTTCAGACCTGATACCACTGATTTCTGTCCAGTTCTTGTGTAATCTCCCTTCCACTGAGACCATTTCTGCTGAGGCCTTATTGAACTGCAGATGGATCAACTGGTGCTTTTTTATGGCTGGATGATTCACAGGTCAGGTGCTGATGATAAGTCTTTATAATTTTATATCAAGGAAGAAAATTCTGAAATGACTCCAGAATAATGATTGATGCAGTTTTATAGGGTGAGAAGTTCGGCCATCCGGGAGGAGCTCAGAGTAGAACCGCTACTCCTCCGCATCGAAAGGAGCCAGTTGAGGTGGTTCGGGCATCTGATAAGGATGCCTCCTGGGCGCCTCCTGGGTGAGGTGTCCTGGGTCTGCCCCGGGGCCTCCTCCCAGTGGGACATACCCGGAACACCTCACCCAGGAGGCGTCCAGGAGGCATCCTTATCAGAATATTTTGACATGAGAGAAACCAGGAACTAATGATCTGTGGTAATGACATGTGGTTTATAAGAAATCCATGGCAATCAGTTGTCACACTGATGTTTTAACATAAGATGTGGAAATGTTCTCATTCAGATGCAGCTGAAAACAGAGACATACTTGCAAGCTGGAGGATATCATTCAGACACTAGTCTCTCCATTGAATAAATAAAAAAAATGGTTCAGAGGGTGGTTGAGGGTTTACATTGTTGAACCACAACACGGAGCATAATTTGATATATCTGTAAATTGTGAAGTATTTATCAGATTGCCCACAAATTTTCATTGACATTGCTGCGTCAGGGTGGTTTATCTTCATGTGCTCCTTGGAGATAAGTTAGTCCTAATTAGTTTGAGCTACTAAAAGTCAGCGAGTTTCAGTAGTACACACCATAAACTCTGCATGTTTGTGGTGTCTATGGATTTTATT
>VURO01050175.1:17504-29755 GCA_015108175.1 Pelvicachromis taeniatus | reverse complement strand
GTGTCATCACTTATCAAACTTCAAATGCAAAAGAAGCCACAAAGCTAAACTAAATAGTCTTGTAAAAAGCTTTGCATCGGCATCACTTATTGCTTTTTGACATACAATACAGGACTATTATTTTATGGTGAATGGTTTGTGAATCATGTTTACAGTTTACAAGCATATTTGCATATCAAAGTTATCAGATATCATTTTAGCATCTTTCTTATTCCAGGATACTGACATCTGAGGCAGCAACATATGCAAAAGTTGACATGACTGACATCGTCACATGCTGACAGAAACAGCATGACTTGCTGGGCCTTCTTATCCCACCTTACTAAGGAGATGCACTGGAAGTTTGTATTCCTCCAGCTTTGGGCTTGAATCCAGCTAACCTTTCCTCAAAATACTTTTAACCCTCTTCTAGAAAATGCATATTATAAAATCTATGAGCTCCTAAGTTTACATGCACCTACTTGGCATTTCTTTTCAAGCAGTAAAAACCGAGCTAAGAGCTAAGACCTAAGGAGAAGGACAGCATAATCCTATCTATTGATCTGCTTTAAAACAAAATTGAAGTAGCAGATCTCAAGATGACTGATCCATGTATGTGGCATGACTACAGACTTTTAAGGCTTTGTTTTTATCTGTTGTCAGTGGAAGTTCAGTATTCTGATAAGTTTTCGATTTCTTTTGGATTCTCGAGGGTAAACTGGAGATTTTATTTGTGTGTGTGTGTGGAATGAAACCCTGTAAATGTTGGTGTGGATGCTAATTTGCAAACTCAGCACAAAGAAATAAAAGAGTGGGGTGGGGGAACAAAGGTGGAGATTGGCTTTAGGCAATGTTATAGTTTATATGGCCAGTAAAAATCCAGCTGCATTGCAGTGTGTCTGTGAGAGCTTGAATTTAAGTGAAATATTTTAGCACTACACAGAGTTGAAACAGCCTTGCAAGAGAAACAAAACTAAATTTGTGTGTGATTTTCTATCACTGTTTTAACTCCAATATTAAAAACTGGCTAATTGCAGCTGACTTGCTCAGGTCCTCAATATTTCATTAAGCTGGTTGCCTTTGTATTAAAATTATATATTAAAAAAAAAAAACAACTAAAAAAAACCAACTAAATCATAAGTCATATATAACCTCTTCATCCCACATGCTGACATGTTAACTCTACAGAATAGAAAAGCATCTGTCCTTTTAGCACCTCATCTCTGCTCAGCTCCTGCTTTCGCTTAAAAGGCCTATAACTGGCATTTAGTCAGCAAATGCAAAAAAGAGTCAAAATGTATTTAACTGTTGGTCGTTTCAAAGTTACTTAGTAACAATGTGTAGCATCTGGTGTCGGTTCACAATAATCTGCACTTGGCAGGAGACTGAAGTCCTAAAAAGAGATCACTCAATCATAATCCATCCAGTCATTACCATATATCTTCCAATAGTTGCCCCGGTGTTTATTCAAAAAATTATTTGGCCGACCCGGCATTTAAAAGAGACCAGCGGTTGTTGGAGACCGGCTCTTATTCCCTTCTCGGATGGAATTGTCATGGAAGTGAGAGGGAAAGAGGACCCAGGCGCGGTTTTTAGACTGAGGTGAAAAGACAGTGCGTTTATTTACAGTGCTCCAAAACGTATTCCAACAGTTCACAAATAATGCAGTTCCCAATTGTGCTCCAATTGTGCTCCTCCTTTGCTCCCTAGTGTCTCCTTTTCTGTGGTAGTTCAGTGCACAAGTGGTGCTCCCCGAAACTTCTCTCTGCTGACTCTCCTCCAGAGGAAGTACAAGACCAGAAAATCACAGTTAGCAGGTTCGCTTGCCCCACTTCAAGATAATAATCCCACTTCAAGGGTTGCCGTGCATCGAGCTTAAATGCTGCTGGTCATACATGACGGCTGATTGGAAACAGCTGGCCGAGTGATGAGACGCAGGAGGACCGACGACAGCGCGGAGGGACTTCCTGGTTGAAGGTCGCCCGGCTACTATTGGAGACCGTCGTCTATTTGTCGTGACATGTTTTCAAACCAGCGTTTATTAGAAACAGGCGTCAAAAAGAGACAGACCACTAATAGAAGATATACGGTAATTAAGTTGTAGATCCACCTTAATGAACAGTAACATGGATAAATTGTCCCCTACTCTTTTTACACTGTTGTAGTTTGTTAAGATTTACAGGTATTCGTTCATGCACAACTTTCTTAAAGTCCTGTTCCAGCATTTCAATCACGTTGAGGTCTGGACTTTGATCATTGTCCCGCTGACCCAATTTTGATCAAGTTTTAGCTGTGAGATAGATGGCCTGATATTTGACTCACATTAGAATATTAACAGAGGAGTTCACGGTCAACTCATTGACCGGAAGGTGTTCAGGTTCGGTGGCTGCAAAACAATCTCAAATCTCCCTCTACCACCACGGTTGACGTTTGGCAATAACTGCGGTAATATTCTGTTTGGTTAAAGGACATTGATCCAAATATCTTTTCATTTGTTCAGATGCAACTTTGCCGAACTTTCCCATCTGCCATGTTCTTTTTAGAAATGAGACACTTTCTCCTGGGAACCCTTCCAAACAAGCCATGCTTATTCAGTCTTTTTTTAATTCTGCTGTCATGAACCTGTCATGAACACTTAACATGCTAACAGAAGCCTGTAGGGTCTGGTCACACTTACTGATAATCAGTTAATCAGGTACATTTGATTAGCAATACCTGGCTGCTTTTTAAAATTCCTATAGAAACAGTGAGGGTGGATGTAGTTGTTCTCACACTGCTTCTGCACGTTGTTTTGTTTTTTAAGTATATGACACAGTATAGTTGTTTATCTCCGGTTATATTTACCCAACTTAAAGTCCTGCTAACAACTAGGTTATATTTTATCATACACATATCATACATATTGTACTCTTGCATGTCTTTAAAATGCTATTTTTCCCTTTCCTTACACAACAATTAAAAAAACGATTTTAACAAACTGAACACCCCTAGTTTACTGTAGTTAAAAACAAAATGTGCAGTGAAGCTTTAAAAACAATGCCATCAAGGGCGTGTTTGGTATGTCATTCAAATTTCATTGCTGTTCAAGGCACATGCCAACACATCAAACATCTCAGATGAGGTTTGTGCAGTGTTCAGGTACGGCGCTGAATGCCTCTGTGACAAGCCCCCTGACAGCAGAGTGATTATTCCAATCACGCCCTGCCTGTAATCAATGACAGAAGGTCACACACATGGCTGAAACGCACACATTCACAGACAGATTGATACACAACACATCCAACCATACACATGCATCAAGAGTTGTGTAGTGCGTCACACCATCAGTCACACACATACATTCTGATGCAAAACAGATACAAAACAACACACAAAAACTCACACACATTGTTGGATCAATACATTAGGTCATAGCCTCAGAGATAAACCATATGGAACATCAATAGGCTCATCAATCACACAATCAGAGAAAATGGCAGGGTCACTGAGGGTGTATTTTTAAACAAAAGAGTTTTTCTCTTGTGTGTATTGCACTGTACTGCATGTCAGTTCATATTTAAATATTATAAAAAATAAAACTCTGCACAGCAGCTATGGGCTAATCTCAGTAAAACTCTGTGCCATTTAAGGCCTGTAATTGTGTGACTGCCCTTGATTGTCTTGAGTGAGTTGCATCGGCATGTAGGCCCATATTTAAAAACTTATGAATAGTTATCAAATATTGACTATTTGTCTAGGTTGAGGTTCTTGCATATACCTGCAGCTGCTTTCTGATTGTGTGTTTATTTGTTCACAGGTCAGGTATTGGAACTTAATTATTATTTTGACCACTAAAGTAAAGCACCTGTCAAAGTATTTTAACTCTGCAGTTATAATACAGAAGACTGGTAGGATATCTTTTGCTAGTGATTACAGAGGTTACAGGTGGATTGCTGAGAAGCAAACAAATCTTTCAAATCAATAAATCAAGGCGTAAAGCTATCTTTGGCAGGTACCAAGAATATATATTCCTATTTGATCCATATTTATATCTCATAGCCCATGTCTTTGCATTTCCAAGTGTTCTGTGATGGAGAATGAGTCATAACCAAACTTTGAGAAAAGAAATAAAACTTTCAATTTGAATAAATGTATCTTCAGATCACCGTTTAGTTTCCAGTCTAACTATTTAATTAGGGATGCACCGATTGCTATTTTCTTCACGGATCAGTGAGAAAAGGTGTACAGTATATAACAAAACAAATACGAGGTACTTGCATAATCGTCCAGTATGTTTATAGCTTCACAAGATAATAGGACGTTTTACTTGTCTCTATAAGTTTAAGTTGTGACTGTTTTGATCTTTTCACCACTCTTACTAAGGCTCGTACTGAGGCTGCTAGTTTGTGTTTAGCTTTGAGCTCTGGCTAGTTTTCGCTTCAGCTGCTTTGCCTTTATTAGCTTCTTCAAACTGAGCATGTTTAGCTGGGTGTTGGTAATTTCAGTTTCTTATTAGATTTGTTGTTATGAATCTTTTTGTGGTTGTTGCCCTACGGTTTATTTTGTGTCTTCCACACAAACGGTGAAGAACACACGTACAGTGACAGCCACAAGCTAACTGGCTGTGATTCAGATAAAACTGATGTTATTGTACTACTTGTAAATCGTAGAAATATGGTATCTAACCAGATGCTTACTAGGGATGGCAATACGTTGGCTTTGAGTAACGCTGTGAGGAATCTTGGAGTTGTTCTTGATGAGGATATGTACTTTAGTGTGCTGATTAAAAAAATATCTAGCACTGCGTTCTTCAAATATCTCCAAAATTAGAAACATCCCGTCTCAGAGTGATGCTGAAAAACCAGTTTGTGCATTTACTTGCACGCAAAGTGACTGAACTGACACACACACATACCTGCATACACGTCACTACCGCAAGCATTTATCTGCACAATCTCATACACACACATACACATATACCTTCATAAGTCAAGTTACTACATTGCACAATGCTCAGTCTTTTTGTACAACCCACTGTCAATGTTGGACTTTTCTATTGTGTACACTGTCATGTGTCTGTATCGTTCTGTTCAGTCTTGTGTTTTTGTTTTTGCAATTTTTGCACACTTGCATTTTATGTAGTCCTCTTCTGATTGTCTGTTATATGTACTGCCATGGTCTTGGAGGAACGTTGTCATTGAAATGACAATTAAGCCACGTGGCTTGACTTGACTACTTCTAGGCTGGACTACTGTAATTTATTATTATCAGGATGTCCTAAAAACTCCCTGAAAAGCTTTCAATTGACCCAAAATGTCGCAGCATGAATACTGACAGGGACAGAGCACATTTCTGCTACACTGGCATCTCTTAATTGTCTCCCTTTTTAATCCAGAATTGAATTTAAAGTCATGCTCTTCACATAGAAAGTCTTGAATAATCAGGCCCAGTCTTATCTTAATGACCTTATAGTACCATATCACCTCTTTAGAGCAATTCGCTCTCAGACTGTGAGCTTACTTGTGGTTAACAGAGTATTCAAAAGTAGAATGAGAGGCAGAGCCTTCACCTGTAACGCCTTCTTATGTGGAACCAGCTTCCAATTAGGATTCTGGAGACAGATGCTATCTCTACTTTGAAGATTAGCTTTAAAACTTTTGGGGTCATATGATTGTTGGGGTTTTCTCGGTTTTCTTTGCATTTTAATTTATCTTTTTAGTTTCGACCTCTTATATTGCCAATCCAGTGAACATTTACATGGCTATAAATTCAAATTTTGTGACAATTTCATTGTTCTGTGATTCCTAAAAATTCAGTTTTTAACATGCACTGCAAAGGAACGTGACAGGGATGGTCATGAAAACCCCATATTCAATCCAGTGGAAGAAGTACATAGAATCACGGTTCTGTTTTCTTTGATCTTTGATTTTATTAATTGTATGTTATGTTTTTGTTTTGTTTGTTGTTAAAGTCATTAGACTAAAAATAAAGCAATATAAATTTAAAGCTAGCTTATCCCTAAGGAGAGCCATCATGTATTTGGATGTCACAGTTCTCATCCTCACAGTAAGAGGTGGAGAATCTGTTGTTTCCTACATCTGTCACATAGTTTCACTTGCTTCATTTCTGTTTGTCCTCCCCTATTCCTCTTGATGACTCAATCACCCCCCCCACCCCCACCCCCCTTTGCCTCGGTCTGTATCTCACAAACATCTGGGAAACACTCAAGCGTATCACATACATCCTTGATGTGGCACACACATGCCCATTGATATCTCCTTTGAACAAACACACTCTTGCTCACACAGTGTTCACCCATTTCCCACTGAGACCCTGCGGCCGAGCTAC
Organism: Pelvicachromis taeniatus; assembly: GCA_015108175.1. Classification (NCBI taxonomy): domain Eukaryota; kingdom Metazoa; phylum Chordata; class Actinopteri; order Cichliformes; family Cichlidae; genus Pelvicachromis; species Pelvicachromis taeniatus. The sequence goes on along the minus strand of VURO01050175.1, from coordinate 23,449 downwards.
AGTGCGTGTTGCCATGGTAACTAAGTACTCTTCAAATTATGAGTTGCCTGGTAATACCACTTCCTAGAGAAAATTCATTGAATGTTTGTATATATGTGTGTACTTATGTCTTGATTATGAGCACAGGTGCATCAGGGATATGTTCGCACTTCCCCTACTCTGTGCTTCTCACAGAAATGATTGCCCCTCCTGTGGCCCCTCTGTCAAAGCATTCAAACTCACTGGTGACACCACACCAGCATCAATGCAAGCTGGGTCAGCTGGCTGTCATCGTCTATAGCAGACAAACAAATTGGAACTTAATGTGCAGAAAACTGAGATTCAGGTCCCACACTTTCATAGACTCTCGCCTACTCATGCTCCCCTGGATGTTATAGACAGCTGGGTGGACTTGCTATTACAGAGACATCAGTCAACAGAAGGATCTGTTTTTCAACCCCGGGCTCTGACCTGAACTGAAGGACCCCATTCTGATCAGTTTAGCATCACATTATAATAAACTAATGGGTGCAGTAGTGAGCACTGACGCTATCTTCAATGCTCAGAATACCCAACTTTAGATAACAGAAATATATAGTCCTATATTTCTCTGTCATTAACAAATACCTAAGAAATCCACAGAAATATTTTTGAATAAATCATCAAAACAATAACCAGTCTGGTTTTTACCTGTTATCTGCTAACCCTCAGAAATCTGTCATGCTGATAGGGTCAGCTGCTTTGCTCTATCAAAGACCTGCAGTGTCAGAAAGCTGCAGCAGAGATTCGCATGACTTTTTCTTACCTAGCCAAAGGCCTGGTTGAGACAGCATCCCTTGGGGGGAAACTACATGTTCTTAACCACTACCACAAAAAAAGATGTTTCCTAAAGAAAAGTTATCTTCTCTTTAAATGCTTCCTCCAGCTTCCTGCTGCCTATTTTCAGTTTTTATGTGGCAACCAATCTCCAAAATTTCTTCACTGTCCATTTTCCAATTGTCATCTTGCAGTCACAATAATTAGACAGGATGAATGAATGAAAGCCTTTATTGTCACTACAGTTTCCTGCAGCGAAATTTGGACCTATCCGGACCACACATACATTACACAACATCACATTGGGGAGACAGGTCAGGACAGGTAGTTTAGTAGAAAAAGTGAGGTACACAATATGAAAGGATCAGGAGGAGAGAAAAAAAAAGACTCTGATCAGACTGGGCAGATGCCCAGTGTAATTAGAGTAAAAAAAACACCTCAGCAACATAAAGCACATGAATTCCACATCTACACCATCAAAAGACACGACAAGCAAGTGGGGTGGGGGAAATTTATATGCTATTTTTTTCTCTACTCTAGTTCCTTTCTCATGAACAGGGCATAGGGCACTTCTTTGACCGCAAAGTATCTTTGCTTATGGTCCATTTCCCACTGTAAATCATGGCAAGGATCACTTCACTGACTATTGATTCTCTTGTCTACAGTATCCATACAGCACAGATAATGTTATTGTGTTAAGAGCATCCTGATGCTCTTAATCAAATGCACTTAATTAACTAATCACCAGCAAGTGCAAGCCCCTCTATAAAAGCAGAGGTTTTGTCTGCTGCTTTGGAACATTCGGGTGTGTATAAAGCATCAGCAGTGATCTTCTCGAAGCAATTGTTGCTGCCCACCAATCTTGGAAGGGTTATAAGGCCATTTTCAACCAATCTGAAGTCCATCTTTCTACAGTGAGAAAGATAATTCAAAAGTGGAAAACATTCAAGACAGCTCCCAGTCTTCTCAGGAATTAATGTCCCAGCAAATTCACCCCAAGGTCAGAGAAAATGCAAAAAGAGCTACGTCTCAAATTCCACAAGTCTCAATTTAATAAATATTATTTAATTTTAATTTAATTTATATTAATATTTAATATAAATTAAATATTTAAAGCACATAACAGCACAATTAGAAAAACACTGAACAAGCATTGCTTGTTTAGTAGGGTTGCCAGGAGAAAGGTAGTTAAATGAGCAGCTGAGTCCACAACCAATAATGAAATGTTTTTAGATCAGTACAGATGAACAACGCATCGCTTTTTCAATAGGGGACTCAATTCTAATGTTGTGTTCGGATTATATTTCTTTATGTGGAGGAATTCCTGTTTCCGTTCCACGAGGTTCTGCCTGGACTCTGAATGTAAGTTAATGTAAATTCTGTGTAGCTAGATGACATGAAATGTGAGATTTTTGCTAGTTTATCAAGTTAGATGTCATATTATCACAAACCGTTTACATGTAATTGCCAACCTGACCCCATTCAATTGCAAACTGATTGCAGACTGACTCCATTTTATTGCCATTTTATCGCTGTCTGCCGTCGGTCTTGACGTACCAGACTCAATTTGAGGGTGCAAGCTGATTACAAGGCATAGTGCCCATCTTCGAAACAACCATTTCAAAGGCAATGAGATTGCAAGTTTATTGCACACGATTGCAATAACTTTGGTCATACTGTGTTCTTCCACCACCGTTTTCCCTAATATGACTGTAGAATAAAGCATGCTCCCAAAACCATGTGGCATAACTATCACACCTGGATTGACCAGCACAGACTTTGGATCTTAACACAACTGAGAATCTCTGGAATTTGCTGAGATTATTTAGTAGTCCAGCTCTCCCATTATCTGTCCAAAATCTGGTGAGAAATAAAGGCAGGTTTGGATGGAAATAAATGTTGTGCATAAGCTTACATCTTATCACATTAAAGTTGGAGTGCGGTGCCTGGTATATGTATTTTCAGTGTGTTTTTTTTTTTTTGCTTTTGCGACCCTATCCAAAGCAAATCCATATAGTCCAGTTACAGGAGCATTAAAGAACAGAAAGCCACTGATCCATTACTTAAATGTGTGCATTATTCAAATAAACTTATATCACATTTCAGTTACTCAAAATAAGTTTAAAGACTTGGACAATAAAACATATTTTAATCTGATTAAGCTTCATACCAAAATAAAATTTGCAACACATCACATTCAGTTTTCACTAAAGTTTCTTTTCTTATTCTTTAACAGCATAAAGTCAACGCATTAATGATTCATTCCTGTAGTATATGTCAAGAAACATGGGTGTCATTACAATGTTTTGCTTTTGAAGCTGTGTAATCCATAATTTATCTGTCTAGATTGTGTGCTGAGGCTAAAGTGTCCCAGAGAGACACACACTAAGTAAAGCTGATACCTTCAGTCTTCTTATTTGACGCCCATTTGGCTGAGAAGTGTCACAATTCACTTTAAACACTGACAGTAAGACATCAAGAGAGCTTAGAGCTGTTAAACAATTGTAAATAATAACTGATACAAAGCTCAGGCAGACAGATGACATGACGAGCACCGACATACACACAAGACAAATAACAGCAAAGTGAGCAGCATGTATGTGTGAGAGTGCAAGAGAGCGAGAGAGAGACTAAAGGAGGAATAAGAGCCTGCACAACTTCCTGGGCTATTTGGGTTGTTGTGGTTACAGGGAGAAAACTGCAAAGCATTTTGCAATGAATAATGACAATATAAGTTATTCAGAGTAACCGACCAGCAAAGAGTGCTTCGTGTGTAGAGCCGAGGCAGGAAATAAGCATCACACCAGGATCACAGAACATTGTAAAGAAGAAAAGAGAGAGAATGGCGGACCATAACAGAGGACTGAGGTGAACACAGAGGCGAGCTGAGGAGAAAGTGACTCATCCTTCTGTCTGTCTTTCTATTTGATGTGTGTATTTTTTTCTTCATTTTTCAGTCTAGTCTCTTTGTCTCCATCTTCCTCTTCTCACCTTCTGTCTTTCACCGGTTCACTAGTTGTCTCTTTATTTATGTCTGTGGAACTGCTTGGGTGATATTCAAATATGGAGCTCCTAAAACTGCCAAACACACACATACACACACACATTGGAATTTAGATTGGAGAAGAGTAGTCGGATGGTAACGAAGAAAGGGAAGATAGTCAGAAATGAGAGGATTGCGGTACCAGAATGCAACATTACAGACATTGAGGACAGTTAGAAGGGCCTGCGACTACCACAGGCAAATGGAAATCACAAAGAGGCCACCAGGAAAGCCCCAAGAACTTGAGAAGATGTGAAGGGTTAAGGCAACAGTTGTCCCAGTGGTAACTGGGACACTCAATGCAGTAACCTCCAAGCTGAGCGAGTGGCTACAGCAGATCTCAGGAACAACATCCACGATTTCTGTCCAGAAGAGCGCAGTCCTAGGAACAGCACACACTGTTACCCATTTGCTCACTAAACACACATACCCTTGAGCACATGCACAAAGCCAGACATATGCATACAGGTATTCACAGTTTGAGTCACTTGCAGGAGGGACTAATTGTCCCAGCATGTGAAAACTTCTCTTTTTCATCCTCTTTTTTATCCTCCACTTCAGTCTTTAGTTCCTCTACTGCTCTGTATAATTTCCCCTCCTGTAGTCCTCTTTCACAATGTTCTTTTTGTGTTTCCTTTCTTTCTTCTAGTCTTTCCTTTTTCTCTTCTGTTTGTATTTTTTTTTCACATGTCTGTATGACATGTTTCTGTGTGTCCACATTCTCAATTGCCTAGCATGCCTGGAGAAAATTGGATCACACACAAACAAATACACATACACACCTTGGGGGTGAGAACGGTACATGTTAGCCAGCAAACTCAGTGTAATTATTTTTTAATGAGCGACCACAGTTCAATTGGACAGTGTTGAAACTGACTACAAAGCAGCAGGAGCTGATATAGTGGTCGGTTTTACTTTTCCAAATTTCAGCCATGCTGTCAAGACTGTCAAACCAGGTTTAACAACAATACGAAGGTGATGATTTCAAGTTTTGGAAACTTTTTAAACTGATTTGGCAGATTGTGTGCTCAATGTTCTTTTCTCAGGTTTATCTAACACTGCAAAGGTTAAGAGCCAACAAAATGGTGCTCCCCACAGTGTGCTTGTTTCAGTACTATCAGCAACCCCTATGAAACACTGAAATTTTTCAAACACAGCACTTCTGCAAAAAAAATCAGCTAGTGAGCTTGCCAAGTTCCCTGAACTACAAAAAAGAAAGAAATGATTTGAAATGTGGCTGTAATTATTGAGGACATTAAGGTTAAAGTTATTTATTTTTTAATCATATCTCTTTTGAAGGTTGATGGAACAATGAAAATGGGGAGAGGGACTTATTAATATACAGAGCATAACGGGCCTTTATATCAGAGGGACGTCCATAATTAGTTAGGTAAGGAGAGGTGGTAGGCAAATTTACCGTATTCAATTGTCAAAAGGTATCCGGAGTGATTGTATCAAACTGAGAGAGTATGCTGGTGGACTGGAGGGCAACAGAGCCTCAGCAGGCAACAAAACAATAACCTCCTTTGTGATATGGTCACTGGTGTGATTAAAGACCTTTGACACCTTGCAGAGGCATCAGCAGTGAATACAGATCAGCTGACAGAACCGGCAATAGCTTCTGAATTGGCTGCTGCAAACATAGTACATTATTAACATACAGACAAGCAAGTTACATTAGAGACAGAGAGTTCAGAGTGACACGTAGGGCACTGCTCTCTCTGTTGTGCACAAAAGTAGTATGTGGTGGTGTTGTAAGTTATGTGAAACTTCTACCAAAGTGCAGTGTAGTACAGTCTCAAGTAAAATAATTTGTAAAGCGATCAGAAGATTGAAATAACCACAATATTCCTTGCCAAGAATATACAAGTTGTTTGACCAAGAATATTGTTCTTCAAAATCCTGGAAATAGAAATCTTACACAGATTTCTGAACTACATTCACACTAATTGCTTGTAGGAGATGAAATGAAAATCTCTGATTTAAGCTGGACAAAAAAATAGCTGGCTGACATCAAAGCATGCAGCAACATTTAGTAATACATATGTGTTCATGTGCTGTGTGTGTGTGTGTGTGTGTGTGTGGGGGGGGGGGGGGCTCTTTTTTG
>VURO01050175.1:4580-15565 GCA_015108175.1 Pelvicachromis taeniatus | reverse complement strand
GCCCTTTGTCCGATTCTGTTTGTAATTTTTATGGACAGAATTTCTAGGCGTAGCCAAGTGGCGGAAGGCTTTCGCTTTGGTGGTCTCAGAATCTCATTTCTGCTTTTTGCAGATGATGTGGTTCTGTTGGCTTCATCAGGTGATGGCCTCTAGCTCGCCTTGGAACGGTTTGCAGCCGAGTGTGAAGCGGTGGGAATGAGAATCAGCACCTCCAAATCCGAGGCCATGGTCCTCATCCGGAAAAGGGTGGAGTGCCCACTCTGGGTCAGGGACGAGTCCTTGCCCCAAGTGGAGGAGTTTAAGTATCTCGGGGTCTTTTTCACGAGTGATGGGAGAAGGGAGCGGGAGATCGACAGACGGATCGGTGCTGCAGTAATGCGGACACTGCATCGGTCTGTTGTGGTGAAGAGAGAGCTGAGTGTAAAAGCGAAGCTTTCAATTTATTGCTCGATCAACATCCCTACCCTCACCTATGGTCACAAGTTGTGGGTAGTAACCGAAAGAACGAGATCGCGAATACAAGCAGCAGAAATGGGCTTCCAAGGAGCCAGTTGAGGTGGTTCGGGCATCTGACAAGGATGCCTCCTGGGCGCCTCCTGGGTGAGGTGTTCGGGCATGTCCCACCAGGAGGTGGCCCCGGGGCAGACCCAGGACACGCTGGCGAGATTATATCTCTCGGCTGGCCTGGGAATGCCTTGGTGCTCCCCCGGATGAACTGGAGGAGGTGGCTGGGGAGAGGGAGGTGTGGGCTTCTCTGCTTGGGCTGCTGCCCCTGCGACCCGGCCCCGGATAAGCGGAAGAAGATGGATGGATGGATGGTTTTGGTCTCTATGTCTCCAGTTATATATCTGATTGTGTGATTAGTTGCACTTTTTAAATAAGAGAAGTGTGTATGAAATGAACTGACTGCTCGACAGTCTTTGTCGATGTGCACACTTTGACAAGCTGGGGACTTTTCTGCTCCAAATCCACCGAGCAGCTGTTCACTTTTGTTGTAGTTCTCAAGCCCCCACTGTCTTGGAGATGTCTGCTGATCACTGCATTCCTTCACACATAACTATTTCTGAAAAAATGCCACCACCTTCTGAAAACATGGGATTACTATGCCGATACATGTAAAAGCATTACAAAAACGATGTCTAAAATGACTCTTAAGTTTGACTATTTGTAGTCTGACTACAAATAGCGCGTACATGGAGGTCCTACAAACTACAACACTAGACGTTCAGCAGATGTCGAAAAAAAAGGCGCTGTCAACCGCATCAGCGGACCAAAATTGGAGGTCCAAAAATGACTCATAAAAGATGTCACTCCGACGTCACTTTGCACAGTGTAGCTCGTGTACTTTCAGTGGTTTCACTGGTATTTTGACTTTCCTGTGTTTTGGTTTCTGTTTGTATTTCTGAGCCCCTCTGTTCTGTGCCTACCCTGACCCCACGTCTCTGTGTTCCTTTTGTCATGTCCGTGATGTCATAGTGTCTGCTCGTGAGTCTGTCTGTAAAGTTCAGCGTACTTCCTGTTTTACTTTGGTAGTCTTCAGTCTGTGTGGGTAATGTTCTGCTTGCTCTCCCCCGTCTCATCTGTGTGATTAGTGTCAGCCGTGTCTCCCAGGTGTTTGCTCTTTACCCTGTTCCTCTTCTGTATTTAGTGTCTGCGTGTGTTCCTGTTCGTTGTCGCGTCGTCCCTCATACTAGCCTGTGTGTTCTGTTTTCATGCACAGTTTCTAGTTGTCCCAGTTTAGGTGTTGTTTTGTCTTTTGCCAGTAATAACGCTGTGGTTTTTCAGTCTAAGTTCCGCCTCCGTGAGTCTGCATATTGGGTCCTTTACTGCCTGCGTGCTCACAGACCTTCACACAATGATATTAGACACTGTGCTCAGTTCTGGTCAGGTGTAGGCTGGCTTTTACAACAACAACTCAAAATGAACCACAAATGCCATCTCAGGTCTTGTTTAGCTTAATTTGTATTTCATTTTCAACAACAGGGATGAAGCCCTCAGCAAAAATAAGTAAGGTTCACAATGTTAATGAAGTAGTCATATTCTAAATTTTATGTTGCCGATGCTTTGTTCAGTTTTAAACAAATGGACCAACATTGTTTGCTGCTATTATGCAACAGGAGCTCATTTAAACTGAGAAAAAAAACTAACTCTGTCTCATCTGTTGATCTGATATTCTTCGCTTCCTCGCCTCTCCAGGAACTGTTTTATGTGCCATATCTGTTTCTCACACTAACTATTTCTTGTGCTCTTTCCTGTCTAGCTCACGGAAAGGAGGCAATCGGCAAATCTTCGGATGTGATGATTAATTCATTAACCCAGTTTATTTATCCATTTAGTTTATACATACAAAAACCTATCCACTTACTGGTACACATGAACAGATGTTCCTTTGAAATTACTAAATTATTATTGTTATTCATTTTTGTTTATTCTGCTTTAATTATCATATTCCTTGCAATTAGTAGTTTTTAGTAACGCTGTCCATCATGACAAAATATATTTGAAAACAACAACTACAGAGCCTGGTGCTTGTAGATGAAGCAGTCAGCGGCTAGCGGTGTCACACCACAGTGTTGATTTGACTTTGGGACCTGAAGCGTGGTTTGGACCCAGAAACTAATGACATCAGACTTAAAGACCGGATTATGAAAGAAGGACGAAAGAAAAAAAAAAGGAGAGCAGGTGATAGAATGTGTAAGGCAGGAAAAGGAAAGCTCTTGAATGACATCATGACAGTGAGTGATAAAGTATGAGAAAATGAGAAAGGAAGTGGGACAAGGAAGAAAGACCTCCACCTTTCTATCTCTGTTGTCATCTTGTACTCGCCATTCATTTCCCCCTGTTTCCTCTTTCCCTGACACTCCCCTCATCCGTCACTCTCCCTATCTCCGCCAATTGCTCCTTCCTAATACTCTCCCCCTTAACTCCTCAAGGATCATTATCATTCCCTGCTTTCTCTTCCTGCTTCATTTATTCACTCTTTAACTCCCTCCGATGCATTTGTTTCCCATTTCTCTCGCCCTGACACCCTTCCCCTCCCTCTCTCGCCACCTCTCTTTGATTCATTTATTCATTCTCCCTTCCTCTCCTTGTTCACTACTTGGCCTCTCTTTCTTTCTCTCTCTCTCTCTCTCTCTCTGCTGTATCTCCCACACTCGCTGAAGACATTGAGTAGTTTATTCATATCACTTGGTGGGAGCTTTCATTTTCTTTACAATTCATGTTCCTCCCTCTTTGTCATGCAGGATTTTCTTTTCATTTAATAATTTATGTTCCTCTTTCATTGTCAGCCTCATCTGACCTTTGGACATTCTTTGCTTTTCAATTTTTTGATGTTGACACTCCTTTTTTTTCTTGCTCTCTTTTGCTCTTTTTTTCATATTAACTCCTCCTTAATTGGCAATTCACTCCATAACTGCAGTCCATTGAATTTTATCTCACCTTACACTACCTTTACAACACTCTAAGTGTTGTTATTCAAGGCCTTGAACTGTAACAGCATTCGTATTCTCCGTCCCAGAGAGATTATCTAATCGTCCATCTGTCGAGTTGAGTTTTTTAAATTCTTTTTCTGCTGATGCCAATACTCTTTGAAGTGTGTTTAGAATTACTTACTGCATGATCGGAGAGTCTTTTCACAGAAGACAAATATTAAATGGGCATTTATGATGTTTCACATTTTGCTATGTACTCTCTTTTTAAATTTTCCTTTTTATTTGGAGCCACTTTGTTGTATTCCAGTTGCTTTTATTTCAATTTGTTTTGTTTCACGTCAGTTTTGAATACCCACTGTGTTCAATCATGCAGTCAGTTCAGGTAGTTTCTTTGCCACACTGTTACTCTCTGCAGCCAAGCATTCAAGTCAGTTTGTTTTCCCGGTGTTGTCAAGTGTCTCATTAGATTCCATGTGTATGACTTTTACTTCATCTTTTAGCTTGATCATGTGCTTTTGAATTTTTGAACTCTTTATTTGGTTTTCTTTGCCTGCTCCCTTTCAGCTCTGATTGCCTCGCTGACTGTCAACTTGTGTTTAACCCTTGCTGTTTGCCTCTCACCTTGGCTTTTTTGACCTCAGATATAATGATAAAACCTCACGATTACCTGAATGTACAGTTAGGCACTGGAGTAACTGAAGTAATTACAAGTACTCCTTGTTCCCCCAGAGCTAGAAACACTATTGATCTTTGCTTTATTGGGTCTCACATAAAAAAAAAAAAAATGTCTGCAAAGAGGCTCGCAACCTTTCATAGTCTTTGACTCCAAGCTTCTTTTTTCATTTGCTGATGTCCAAAGTTATACAGTCCTGTGTCGCTCAGCTTTGACAGTTATCTAAAATCCGCTCATTCCTGTCTTGGCCCAATTTAGAAAAGGTCAGTCATGCTTTTATTTCCTCCAGACTTGACCACTGCATCGCACTTTACTCCAACATCAGTCATCATAACATGCACAGGCTACAATTAATTCAAAATGCTGCTGCCAGGCTTGTAACACATAGCAAAAGGAGCAGCCGCATTACACCGGTCCTTGCAGCTGTTCACTGGCTGGTTAGTTTTAGAATTGAATTTGAGATTTTATTCCTGTTTTTTAAAGCCCTGCACTGCACTGTCAGGCTCCTGCCTACAACTCCAAACTGCGAATTCTGTATGAGCTTGGACAGCTGACCATCTAACATATCCTTTTTAGTGGTCCCAAAGACTCATATGGTCACTAAAAGTGTTTGAGCTTTTGTAGTTCAGCCCTCCACAAATCCCTGCCAGTAAATTTCAGTCAGGCTAACTCTGTATCTTGTTTTAAATCTCTTTTTAAACCCTACTTTATTTAATCGTTTGGCTTTTTTAATTCACTAATGCTTACCTATTTTAATATTTACTATGTAATTATTTTCATTGTTTCAGGTGAATTTGGAATAGCTTTTAATTAATTTAATGTAAATTTAATTAATTTAATTTAATTGGGTGGGGGTTAAGAGTTTTTATTGTTTTGCATTTTCTAACTTTATTTTGAAAAGTTATACATAAATACAACTAAATAAAATAACGTGGTATGTATATGTGTGACACCTGCAAATATCTAAAATTCTAGCAACACATTCATGTAGAACAGAGCAGAACAATAAACCAAAACTTTGCTGGAGATACAGCTTCACAGAGCTGCAGGGTTGTGCTCCTGGGCCTAAGTTGCTTGATTAACAGTAGAACAGTTAGTCTGTAAAAACCCATCTGCTGATATATTTTATGAGACCTCCCTATTAGTATTGTTGTACTCCCTTGATATAATAAATTAGTTGAATAATCCTCAGAGGGAATAATAAATGAATGAAAAAACAAATAGAAAAAATGAAAACGGAAAAGTAAATGAGGGGAAATAATACAATGATAAATCAATACAGAAGAAAATTAAAACATTAAAAATCGACATCAGATTTTGCAAACAAATGTCATTTGTTTTAATATTTTTTATGCTATTTATTTCATATTATTTTAGCCAGTTTTTTTATCATTTACTTTCTATTTACTGTTGTTAGTTTGCATCACATACCATGGATAGGGCCAAGGTAAGGTGAAATGCTGACATCACATATTCTTCATCACTTTTATTTCTTTAGGTACTATTGGCCCATTCATCTCAATCTTGTCTGGTAACTTTGGTTTAGTGTGCAGAAGATAAAAGACAGAAAAAAAGACTTATGACAAATTTGCTGCACAAATTTTTCAGAAAGAAAAATACAGGTACACACATTCAGGTTGACTCCGTACTTGAAGAAAAATGAAAATGGCCATTGTTGAATAAAATCAGACATTTTCTATTCAGATTTCTTTTGATTTCTTCCTGGTTGTGCTTTGCCCTGACTGTGTACACAGAGAAAGAGAAAGAAGAGGAAAGCAAGTGACAAAGAACTTTTATTTGATGTAAAAAGTAATTAATTGATTAGTTAATTAAATTAAAAAAAAACATTAAAAGTCTGTGTGCATATGCCTATAATAAACCGTCCCCAATGGGGGAAAAAAAAAGAAAAGAATTCATAAAAGTTTGACATTTCACAGTAAGGTCTCTCATCCCAGAGGTCATTTCTGGTGAATATGAAAGGGTGACAGTCAGAGAGATGGAGAAAGGAAAGCTACAGAGCAGGGAGCTGGAGTGGAAGCTACTGAATATGAGGAGGAGATGGGAAAGATGTCAAGAAGACACTGAGAGTTTGACCCGAAGCTATACTGAATAATGTATGGACGAGGTGGAGGGGAGAGGTAGGACTTGGCATCACTTCATCCTCGCTCTCTTTCTTTGTCTCTGCTCATTTACTTTTTGTCGCCCTCTTATTTTTACTTTTCTCTTTTTCATCTCATCAACATCACAAAGCACCATTTACTAACCATTTTTATAAGTATATTCTGATTACAATCGTCAACTTAAAATCTTCTGATACTTGCCATAAAATAACACATATTTTCATGCACGTAATGGTAATGAGATTTTAACCATAGGAAATAGTTTTTTGAATTAAATAAACTTTAACTGATAATCAAAATATTGCCTGCAGCTAATAACTTCCCTGAAATATTGCTAAACATACACAGTACTGTGGCAAAGTCTTGCGCCGCCTCTCATTTCTTTATGTATTTCTAAGAAAATTGGTGATGGATGCAGTGATTTATTGAAATGTGCAAACAGGCTTTGAAATACAGCATATAAGACAAAATAAACAGAGTTTCCATAAATCAATATTTCCATAATTCAATATTTGACCTCCTTTATTCTTCAACACAGCCTGGAATCTCTTAGGAAAGCTTTCTTTACATATTTTTAAGTAGTCTTCAGGAATAGTTCTCCAGGCTTCTCAACGTCTCAGAGCTCATCTTTTGGTGTTGGCTGCTTTTTGTTCTCTTCTCTGATAAGATAATGCCACACTGCTTCGATAATGTTGAGCTTTAAGCACTCTAGATATTGCTTTACAAAGAAAACTGGGTACTAGTGGGAACACGTTTTGTCTGTTTATTTCTAAAAGCAGGAATTTTGGCTAAAAGACTGTTACTCAAAAGCATATTAAATAACAAGCTGCACAACCTGGATAAACCAATGTGTGTTTTAAGGTAAGTGAAAAAGATAAAATGATTTATGGGGCAAGAAACCCACCCCCACCCCACCCTTTATTTTTAATCTTCTCTTATTGTTGTTGTAGGTCTGTAAATCATTAAATAATTATACCTCATCAGGACTGTCAAAAATACTTCATTACAACACTGTGTGAAGGGAAAATTAGGCTGATTTGGGCACAGCTTGTTAGCATGTAGATTCGACCTTTGATGAGAAGCCACAGGTAGAGCTATCTTCATTTTAAGAGATCAAATATAATCATTTATTCTGATTCAAATAACAGATTTTTGAAGCCTCAAACAGCCTCTGTTTTCTGGTCCAAATTCAATTTTTATAAAGTGATGATTGATATAAATCATTTATCAATTAACTATAAGGAGCGATAATGCTGATTTTCAAGGTAACTTTGGTTTTCAGTTGTGTTTTTGCTCAAATGGTGCATGGGAATGAACCTTTGCCTTTGCCTGAAGCACGCTGCCCCATTCACATTATTATTTCCCTTTTGGTTTCCAGAGATTTATGTTATCAGTAAGTAGATCTCCTTATTTCTCCTCTAACCTAACTTGAATACGGTTGAAATATTTGCTGTATTACTAGTCGTGGATATGAAATGTCAATAGCCTAAATCTAAGTTAAGATGTATACATGCAATTAGAATTATCAAAGAGGAAGTTGGCGAGTCATGAAGTAAAATTGCCCTCGGCTCTAATTTTTAAACCAGCAAATTTTTCTGTCAGTGCAGTTAGAAGTCTGATAAGCATGAATAGCAGATTAAATAACCCAATAAGTCACTCATTACAGTATTTTGTGGGCTATAGCGGTGCTGTGGAAGGCACACAAGCTCCAATTGTGCTGCTAGAGGAAAGGTTTTTACTTACCATATTAATGAACACCCAGAGAGAAACACAAACCAAGAGAAAACATTTGAGCTAATCTGAATAAATTTCTTCACTAAACTGTCATAAGGTTATGTCTTAGACTTCATAATCATAAATAAGTTACAATAACCAACTGCTAAGCCTTAAAAATGAGTACATGGTCTGTAAAGATTTGTATTGGTGTTTTATAGATTATTTGTAATTGGCCCAGAACACATTTTACTTGGCCTTACTTGAGTCTTAAAGAAATTTTTCAGTCGATGCTACAGTTAGGTCCACAATTTCTTAAGCAAATAAAGTTTGAGTAGTTTTGCTTCTGCACACCAACACAGTGGCTTTTAAATCAAACAATCAAGATGTGACTGAAGTGCAGACTTTCAGCTTTTATTCAAGGGGTTTAACAAAGGATTTTCCTTTTAGCTGTTTAATGATTGAATTGTGGTAATTTTTATACACAGTCCTACATTTTCATAAGCTCAAAATAATTGGACAAATATTTGAATTTTATCCATTTGAATTGTTTTTGATGGATGAAAATATTTTTGCATCAATGACTGCCTGAAGTGTAGGACCCACAGACATCACCAGGTGTAGTGTTTCCTCCCTTCACATGCTACGCTGGGCCTTGTCGGCAGCCAGCTCCAGTTTGCAGGTCCCACTGTCTTCAAAAACTGAAAATCAAGCCATGTTGGGTTAAGTCAAACTGGACCGTACTCTTTTACGTTGCTTATGCAGATTGTTTGGGTCATTATCCATTTGTTTGGACTGACCAATCAGGTTGGCTGTATTTGACTAAATCTGAGCAGAATTGGAAGTACTTCTATCAGCATTAACATCATCAATAAACACTAGTGGCTTGGTTCCACTGGCAGCCAGACGTGCCCATATCATAACATTACCTCCAATGTCTTGACAGATGATGTGACTTGGTTTAGATCATGACCCATTTCTCTCCTTCTCCACACATTTATCTTCCCATCCTTCTGGTACCTGTCTGTTTAATGGATGTTTTCAGAACTGTGTTGGCTCTTGTAGATATTTTCTGACAAAGTCTAAGCTGATTTTCATTTTCTTGAGTTTAACCAGTAGTTTGCGCCTTGTCCTTGAGAGGCGATAGTCGTATCACTTAATTAGATGTTGTAAAGTTGACTTGGTTAGGTGGTCTAACATTGGCTGTGTCTCAATTCCTAGGACGCATCCCTTGTGGGCCACATTTGTAGGCCGATTACGTCACAGCGACGCAACGTAGGCTGTCCCAATTCGTAGACTCCTACAAATGCGGCCGACAAATGCGGCCTACATTTCCCCGAATTTGTAGGATGGGTCTGGTGTATCCTATGTGGCCCACCATATCCCAGAATTAATAGCGCAGCCCAGCCAATTCCAGTTTCAACCACTGGAGGCAGCAACGGAGACGGTAAAACCGAGGAGGTGGAAGCGGTGAGGGCAGGAACAGCTGGTGACGCAAATCTGAAAGCTAGACCGTTCCATTTTACAATCCTCTCACTTCCGGCCTTCTCGGCCTTCGGAGGACCCGGCCGACGTACGCCGCCTCGGCTACGGCCCACGAGGGATGCGTCCTAGGAATTGAGGCACAGCCATTGTTTTTCTTAACCATGGAAATGAATTTGTTATGGTGCCCTTCAGTGTCCTTCTGTGGTCTTGCAGGTCTTTAAGCACTGCTGAGTTTTGGCCACTCCTAAAGTTTTTGCTGTCTCTCTTATGGTTTCATTTTAGCCAAATGATAGCATCCTTCACTTGAACTGACTCTATAGGTCTGATATTTCAAATTTACAGTGAAAAGCTATGAAATAACTTTGAATCAATTTAAGATGCTATGCCTAAATCATTTGGCATGAAATCACAAAGGGATAGAGCTTATCTGACCAGGAAACTGTCTAAATCCAGTCTTTATTGCTCTGCATTGGTTAACAATAACCTTTAGTTATGGTAATAACTTGTTACTTACTGTAAACACAGCCAGAATAGGCACAGTAACATTTTAATGTATCCTTCCACCTTGACTTTTGCTTCAACTTTCAAATTTCAAAAACAAGTTATTCCTTGCAAAAGTTCAATATGCCTACTAATAAAAATCTACAGCACACAGTATTAAAAGGGCAAGAAATGCAGTATCCTGTTTGGAAATGTGTCTTAAGAATAGTTTGGGCAATTGCTTCTCTTTTAGGGTTGCTAGAAAGCAGTGGTAAGATACATTCATCTCGCAAATTGAATCAAGGTCCAATTATTTGGGAGACATTGCACAATGAGCACATGGATGATTGGAAGAAAGAGACTGCAGGAGGCAATAAAGTAGAAAGGAAGAGAAGTGTACACACTGTGTGAGTGTACATCAGAGGTTTCTGCACCGAGAACAAAGGATAAGGTGCTAACTATGACTTAAGAAGATGCAAGACATGTCTAACTTTAAGTATAACAACAATAATGATAATAATAACAATTGTAGCTAGGGGTGCGGTAGACTTAAAGAGTAGAAAACACCTGGTTCAGACTGTGAGTTTCCCTCCAGCTTAATTCTGTTTCTCTCGATAGATAAAGAGAAAGAAATAATATTAATGTTTAAACATCACATACAGACTGTGCAAACACTGAGTTTTTCCTTGATAAAACACATACACACACAACACAGATAAACATTCCCATACACACCAAGAACCCTATTAAAGTTTAATATACAATGCAGAGTCATAAGAAGAAACTTTATAGGGTAAAAATATAATCATAATAACTCAATGAAAAAAGAATAAAGATACCAATAAATACAGACAGAATTACAGCAAACGAAAATCTACCAGAAATAAAAGAGAGAAGATTTTTTTGTGAATTGTTCTGACTGCTTGTCCTGATGTCCTCTCATGTGCTTTGGAGAAAATTAAAATGCATTCCATTAGAAAAGTGTGTGTGTGTGTGTGTGTGGGGGGGGGGGGGGGGTAGGGGGGGGGGGTGGGGGGGGGGGTGGTGGGGGGGGGGGGGGGGGGGGGGGCGTGCGGGGTG
>VURO01050171.1:5642-17841 GCA_015108175.1 Pelvicachromis taeniatus | reverse complement strand
CCGCTTATCCGGGGCCGGGTCGCGGGGGCAGCAGCCCAAGCAGAGAAGCCCAGACCTCCCTCTCCCCAGCCACCTCCTCCAGCTCATCCGGGGGAACACCAAGGCGTTCCCAGGCCAGCCCAGAGATATAATCTCTCCAGCGTGTCCTGGGTCTGCCCCGGGGCCTCCTCCCGGTGGGACATGCCCGGAACACCTCACCCAGGAGGCGCCCAGGAGGCATCCTTATCAGATGAACCACCTCAACTGGCTCCTTTCAATGTGGAGGAGCAGCGGCTCTACTCTGAGCTCCTCCCGGATGGCCGAACTTCTCACCCTATCTCTAAGGGAGAGTCCAGCCACCCTTCGGAGGAAGCCCATTTCCGCCGCTTGTATCCGCGATCTCGTTCTTTGATGATCAAATTTCATCACTACAAAATAAAAGAGGACATTCTACGTAAAGCGTGGATAAAGAAAGACATAATGGTAAAGAAACGGAGGACTTCTTTTGATCGTGATTATCCGACAGCTGAATAAACAAAAACAATAGAAGGAGAAGAAAATCCGCTTCCAGACACCGTATCCAGCCGGGCTCCAGGTGTTCTAGGAGGAGGGGACACGGCTCCGAGGAATCCCAGTCGAGGTTACCCCCCCCCCCCAGTGGATCCTATGGCGCAGCTGATCCAGCAAGCATGGAGCATCGCAGGAGAACAGGAGACACAACACCCAAGGATTAATCAGAGCAATCAGAGACAAGCTCCAGGTTTACAGAAGGACATCTCCTCAGTAGGAACAAAAATAATAATAACAAAAGTTACAGGCAAAGAGTCAAAATACTTTTCTCTTTGCTTCCTTTCTGAGGAGATAAAACCCTATGGGGGAGGAGCTTTTCTTAATGGCATGAACAATTGTTTCAGTGGGCTAAAACACCATGGAGGGCCCTTCCTCTGCAAAGGTTACAGAGGGGACCTCCCTCCAAAGCCAGACAATTCATCTGGCAAGCTAAAGGGACCATTTCACACCCTTATTTTGGAAACCGCTCGTTGGCAAATATATGTTCCCCAGAAGAGTTCTCGGTTCATATTACAAAGTTACTTTCTTTTAGTTCTTAGGGCACCGTTTGCAGAGAGGCTGAGTGTAGCAGAGTTATTGTTTCTTGTTGGTTATGGTACACGGAAGACTCAACTCTATCAAACACTTCACGATATTATCTAAGATGAACAAAGAGATATTGTATATTTAGAGACACTAAAGAGACACAGCGGGTAAAGAATCTGATTGGCTGCTCTTTTCTTCTTCATGTTTCCCTCTTCAGGGTTTGAGGGAGTTGCAGGGCCTGGGCGAGCTGCCAGAGAGCGGAAGACGAGACGTTTTCTAGACTTTCCCACCTGTCCAGCTGCAGAGGTCGCATTAACGGAAGCCGGCTGCTGATGTCGACGGTGTGAAAGACTTCAGGACTAAAGCCTGAATCCCAACAGGGCGTCACAGACCTGAACAGGAGGGTTAGTGCCTGAGCCCTCTCACAGTCAAAACTGACAGTCGTGAAACACGAACACTCGACGTGACTTTGTGTCTTTGTGAAACTCGCCTGTTGAAAATCAGAGGATATTCCTGTTTTTTAGTTTTCTTCAGCGACACAGTGAAAAAGGAGCTGCTCAGAGATGATCCTGCTGCCTTTAAACAGACACTTTGAGTCAATGTGACAAATTCAGGTTCAAACAAACCTGAATTCATAAGTTGAACATAATGTGACAGGAAGTGAGTGATGTTTCACCTTCCTGTTTGGAATATTAAATAAATTGTTTTGTGAAAATGGTCCACACAGCGTTCCTTCCTTTGATCTGTTGGTCCTCTGCTCAACGTGTTTGAAATTCTTTGGATGTTTTATGAATCTTTATTGAGGAGAATGATGTGTTTATTCGGGTGATTCAGGACTTTCAGCATCATCCAGCCTCCTCCTGGAAACCCTGCTGAGGCTGATCTGACCCCAGGATGGGACCACATTAACGGGTGGGTCCTCTCCTTCCGTGGTTCTCCTCTCTTGAGCCATCTTTTTTCTCAGCTGCTTCAGTGGTAATACAGATGTCTGTTCTCCTTAATCTCCTCATCAATTCCAAACAAATCGAAGGCTTTGGACACAACACCTCCTCCTCCAGCCTCCACTTTGCTCTCCATTCAGCTTGCAGACAGACGGCCTCCTCTACGGCGATCAGCCGTCCTCCGGGAGTGGGACACAAGCCAGTGCCGAGTGTGGGGAGAATCACGCCGTGTCTCTGGTTTCCACAGTTTGGTTCATGTTGTCTTTGACCCCGCTGCCTCGTTCTCACCATCCTCCATGAAGTTTCCTCCTCGACTGCTGTTCTCACCTCTTCCTGGACTAAGAAACACGTCCTTCCCTTTGATGATGTCACTGCAGGAAGCTGAAGAGGATCCTAGATCGGCCCTGGCTGTTGTCATCACTCCCACCTGCTGCAGTCTGCTGCTCAAACAGCCTCCTCTGCCCCCCGCCTCCTCCTTTTCCCCACTTCACTCTCGGCTTTGGCCACATTTGGATCTCTATGCTGCCATACTTCTCTGGCTCTCCCCACTTTGAACTGTTTTTACATTTTTGTTAATATTCTTCAAAGAATTTATCGGTTTTTTTTGCATTACGTATATTTACATTTTAGTTTTTCAGCGCTGTGTGTGCGCGTGTGAAAATAATGTATACGTTTTTAAAATTTTATTCATAATTAATGCGACAGTTTTAAAAAGTTTATAATCTATATTTAAATTTGTATACATTTTTTAATCTCCTTGTACCCCAAAATGATTTTCAACCTAATATCAGCTGTTAATTCTTTTACAAAGATTGAGTGAGAACCATCTTTAGTGATTTTAAGGTGGTATTTTGCATTAACAGTGTCTTGTAGGGAGGGAAGAGTGCATGCAGCCAGTTTGGTACTGTGTGTTATTCCCTCTGATGACCCTGTTTATCTGCTGCAGAGCATCCGGCTCTTACACAGTGCACCGGGATGCTTTCCACGGTGGTGTGATAGAAGGTCACCAGCAGTTTGTCATGCACACACTTCCTCTTCAGCAGCCTCAGGAAGTGAAGGTGCTACTGAGCCTTGTTAATGTTCGCAGACCAGATGAGGTTGTCAAAAATGAGTGTCCCTCTCGACACGGTCTCCACTGAGGTCCAGGGTGATGGTGGTCTTCTCTGCGCTCCCTGTCAGGATTAAAGGGCACTTTTTGTTGTTCGGCACGTTCAGTTTCTTACAATTAAACAAATAACTGAGTTGTCTTAGAAAGAAAACCGTTCATTTGGTTGATGTCAGAACAGAAACCTCCTGCTCTGAATGGGAGGAAATCTGCAGCAGGTCACATGTGATCCGCTGTCCACATACTTTTGGAAATTATGTTATGAGATGCGATTGTGCGTCGAACTGATGCACAAACAGACCCTCGGCACATGTAACGATTATTAAAACAAGACGAAGCAGCGCTCGGCCATTAGCTCAGCTGCTTTTTAGAGATGCGGCGCTATAAAGAACCCGTTGCCATGGAAACTGGATGCTGAATAGAGTCAGTGGCGTAAAATAGCAGAGGGAAAGAAAGAGAAAGATGTGGCGCTGACTGAATGACCAGAGCCCGGCCAGCATGTGGTCGATTCTAGCTGCAGTCAGACAGGAGGAGGTGATTTCAGCCATCGTCTTTAAAAGAAACCGGTCGCTGTGAAACAAAATAATTACGTCACGTTTGAAACCGAGATTAAAACCCTGTTACTTTGAGCGAAAGGCGTCATCCCAATGCACTGCAAGAAAGGATCCGCTCTCTCTATAGCCTTCATTCATCCATGTAAAACCTTCAAAGATTCACCTTCTGGAGCCAAAAGCTTTTTAATGTTAGTCATTTGAGTCCTCGTAGTTTAATATACCTGATGCTTTATAAAAAGATTTTTAAAAATTATCAAATTCCATCCAATTTCTTCCGCTTATCCGGGGCCGGGTCGCGGGGGCATCAGCCCAAGCAGAGAAGCCCAGACCTCCCTCTCCTTAAATGATTATGAAAATATCATTTTCATAATATTTTTTTACTGCTTTCATCCTTAAACGTAAATGAAAGACTACAGTCGCACTGTGAGTAGTAGTGCTCACACTGATGTTTCCCATGACTACAGGTCAGGGTCACCACGAATCATTACAATTTTGTCACAACTCCGTTCTTAAGGATATGACAAAAAGGTGGACACTCCTTTAAGACAAAGGTTTATTCAGAAATTAAAGCGAAACTACTTCAGCACACGGCATGTCGGCAGGGAGCGAGGTAGTCTGGGAACACACCGTACAGGCGTGCCCAGGAGCCCCGCCCACCGAAGACCTGAAACACATGTAGAGAGAAAAACCTGGGAACCAGGGGCAGAGATTTTACTGTGAAAACCTGTGAACGAAGTTACACTTATCTTACGTTATCACAGTACGTGAGATACGACCACTATTCCCCGTTTCCAAAATGGGAATGGCCGTGCGAGCGGTTATCTTTGTAAAGACCGCAGCGGTGCGATAAGAGTGCAGATCTGACATCTGATAAGACGCGTTTCACTGAGTCCGTTTAGCAAAGTTTGGCGGAGTTATTCGAGCCGATCTCCATGGAGCGGTACAGTCGCGCTTTCACACACCGGAAATCACATGAAGCGCGAAAGGATTTTCTTCAAAATAAGAGCGCGTTAAATACCCGCAAACTTTTTATTTAAAAACGTAATTCCACACAGATTTTTGATTATCTTCATTTAGTGAGTCAGTTACTGATACGAGGTTTAAAAACAGCACAAAAAGTAATAAAAACTCAATATATAAAACTATATTGATAAAAACCCAGACAACGAGCTGATGTTGGCCTTTGAGAAGCAAGTATCTACACTCAGAAACAACCTTTTAATGGTTAATTAACCTTAATATCAGTGGTCACTGAGACTTGAAAATCACATGTGTGGACTTATCAGCCAAATCTGAAATGTTTGAGGAATGTAGTGACTCCTCTAAACAGTCTTTTACTTACACTGTCTTTTGTTTTTTTGTTGTTTTTTTTTTTTTTTACTGATTTTGTATGAGGAAGTGTCTCTAACGTGATTATCTCAAGCAGAGAAGTCCCCGCCAACAATGATAGTATTACAAAGTGCAAAAATATTAAAACAAGTCACTCTAACCGTTCTTTAACCACTTCAAAGATTTTTAAAAAAATCTTCATATTTGCAGAGCTCTGCAACAGGTGAATATCTTACTAAGTATTTTTTAAAATTTGAATAACTTAAATTGACATATGGCTAGCAGTAAATAATGAAGAATAAAACAAACAAATAAATAAATAATAATGAAAAAAATTACATTTACATTAAAAAAGTGCTGGAAACAAGGCTCCATTTCTAACTGGGGTTAGGCAAATAATTGATTTTAAGAAATGTAAACATATAAATGTTATAAGGCTTGTTAAAAAAAAGAAAAAGAAAAAAAAAGACGGTAGCAATAATAATTAAAAACAACCATTTAATACAGAGCGAGCGAGAGGCACTTGAGCCATTTGAGTTTTAATCTGAAGGTACACCGGAAGTGAGGCCGTTTGTGTTGCGCTAAACTGACGGGAATGGAAGCGTTGAGGAGGCGTGTGGCTCCAAACAGGAAGAAACTGGGATAACACGCAGTAAATACGCTATCCTCGGACACAGCCAACTAACAGCCAGGGGCAGATGGTACAAACTACTTTCCCTCCATGTCGGAGGCCTGTGGACGGTTGCTGGTGAACTCTTTCTAGAGCTGTCCCGCAGTCACAGGCGCTGTTTGGGGGGGCTGACGCACCAGCAGAAGCGCAGGAAGGTGGGGGGCTGTCACAGCAGCAGGCTAGGCTAGGCTAGGCTAAGCGTGGCTAAGCTAAGCGCTGCAGCCCGAAGAAACCTTGAACTTGTGTAAACTTTGTGGAGTACAACACCGGAACTAGCATCACCGGAGTGGTTAAACGACAACCACGGACTCCACAGATGAGATAAATATACACAAGCGTCTATTATTTTCACTGCTCTTTTTTTCTAAAAAGTGTTAGTCTGGCAGCGGACTTATCGCCAGTTAGCTGTTGAACGCGTCCAGGCTCTAGCAGAGGGACGTGAGAGAAAATCGCCTCAGTTTGTCCCATGCACATCCGCAGAATGGATCTAATTTGCGCTGTTAACCCGTGAAAAGCTGTTGGACGCTAATTAACACAGTGGATGTTAATTAGTCACTGAGATATCAGCGGATGAAGACTGGTTTTTGACACATAACGGGGACTTTTTCTGTTTTGTTTTTTTTTTATAGGGGGTTTTGTAATAACTTCTGCTTTCCGTGAGTGTGGTTATCATGGAGGTAGGGGAGCCTGGCAGCGGCAGCTCGGAGCGGTTACATAACGCCAGCAGGCCGGGAGAGAAGCTGCTGAACGTCGCCTCCTCTTCAGCCTCCTCAGCCTGGCTCTGACAGCTGTAAACCCCCCTCCAGCGCGCGCGCACACACACACTAACAGACTGACAGACGCACAAACACAGACAGACTGACAGCAGGACAGCAGCATGGAGGTGGTGTGAGGCATCTGGGAGATAAAAAAACAGCAACGAGAAGGATCGTTTTGCTGAAGATGGAGTCCAACCCACTGATTAACGGTGAGAAATGCTGCTGCAGGATACAGTTGCTTGTGTGTCTGTGTGTGCCGCAGTCCTGCGTGTGTTTCTGTGCAGTTTGGAGGGAAGAAGCAGCAGCAGCAGCTTTGCAACAGGTGTGTGGAAGCTGCTGTGGCCTGCAGCTGGGTTGGACCTGAATTGTTTTCATGCTGCTGCAGGCAGCGTGTACAAACTTGCAGCCTGAGAGAGAAAATCCACACTAAAGGCTCTTTAACTATTCACAGTAGGGGGGCAGAGAGTCACTGCAGGGGGGGATGGTGTGTGTGTGTGTGTGTATGTTTCCTGTTGCTACAGCACTAATACCTATTTGTGATTAGGATTTGTGCACACTACTACAGCTTAATACAGGGCATTTAAAAATGACTCTTCTTTATTTTATTGATTCATGCAAACATAAATGGAGATGCAGCGTGAAAGTCAACATTTGGCTGCTGCTTGTTCCATTCCCTAACAAGACGATCCCACACTGCTTCAGTAATTTTGAGGTCCGAGCTCTGAGGAGGCCACTGTGTGTTTCTTCTATCCATGTATGCTTTTACTGCATTGGCGGTGTATTTTGGTTAAGTTTCATGCTTAAAAAAACGTCAATTAGTGGCTTTTAGGATGATAAAAGTGACTTAAACATAAGAACATAGTGACTTAAAATCTGTGTGTACATCTCTGCAGTTTTTATTCCATCATTTTTGACGAGATCTCCGACACCGCTGGTTGAAATGCTTCTCCAAACCATAACAGAGCCTCCACAGTGTTTTACAGGTGGCTGTAGACACTCACTGTTGTACCTCTCTCCTGACCTCCTTCATACATGCTGATGGTGATTTGACTCAGAAATGTCACATTTTGATGAATTGCTCAATCAGACCTGTTGTCAGTGATTTTTAGTCTAGTTCTTGTGTATTATTTATACCTCAACCTGTTGAATGGCTTCTTGACAGCCACAGTTCCACTGAGATCATTGCTGAGGCTTCAGTGAACAGTAGATGGATCAACTGAAGTGCCAGATGCATCTGTCAGGTCCTGTGTCAGGTCTTGCTGGACCTTCTTTAAGGATGTGACTTTCAGATGATGTCTGTCTGATGTAAATAGTGTCTCTTTTGTCCTTGTCCAGTTTCTCAGATTTTTCAAGGACATACTGCACACCATTGCGAGATATGATGCAAGTTCTTGGCATCTTGGTCGAGCAAAAATACTACAGTATATACTATAGTATATACTACAGTCTTACAGTACTGTGATGTCACCGATTGGTTTTGGGCTGCAATTTGAACTTTTCGACTGCTGCCATGTGTTCTGCCTTTGCTAGTTGGCACCAGAAATACCTGTTGGCTAAATGAATGATTTTTGTTTTATAATGTACAATGGCAGTTACCTGTTGGTTCATTGATGCTACAGCATCACTGACCACTAGCTAGAGCACTGATCATCAACTGGCGGCCCGCGGGCCAAATCCGGCCCGCTGAGCCGTTCAATCCGGCCCGCGACTGGAAATCCAAAATTTTGAGGATCAAAAAGAAAATAGTGGTCCACACTTTTAAAGCAACTAAAAGTGCTCTGTAAATAAAGTTGACTTAGCCTAATTGTTGAGGCAAAACATCTATCACTCCTAGTGGTTGACTGTGGTATAGGTGATGGGAGCCTGAATCAAATGCCTTCAGTTTTGTAATGAAATGGAAAAAGTATAAACATTAAGCATAATGTTAAGCCAAAATTAGATTTTTATTTGATTTTCTCCTTGGGGGTCTGGCCCCCCAAGGAGACTGTCTGGTAAAACTCTGGCCCTCTGACAAATATAGTTGACGACCCCTGAGCTAGAGCAAAAGCCCTGATACATAGCTGTGGCCCATCTGTCTGATCTGACCCATGTTTCCCATCAAATGCCAACTTTCTGGCTGTGAGTGTGTGACACAGTGTACCTATCTGCCACCAGCGTTAAATTAATAAACTGTGTGTACCAGAATGTCAGGATCAATCACAATCAAACTGAAGTGAATCAATTGGCTTAGACCAATACCGGCGCATCCCTACAACTGAGATGAAAGTAAACGTGTAAAAAATAAAAATAATAATACATTTTTTGATGAGTGTTTCCTGACTTTTAGACTAGCTGCCTAGTTAGGCTTTTTTTTATTCTAAAGCTATTGAATGTCCTTGTCATTCTTTGGTCTTTGCTCGAAATGTCACCGCCAGTCACTTTTATTGCGAAGTAAAGAAGTAGCAACAGTACAAAGGATATTTTGATCCCGTGTGGTCCTCATGGCTGGCTCACAGGTTTGTAGCTCATTCTTGATTATGGATTAAAAAACATAAAATAACCAAATTTAAGTGGTGTACTTGCAAACACAGATTTTGCCCCCTGCTGGCCAATAGAACGGATGAATTGAATTTGACTGTCATTAACACAGCCCTATCACAGATGCTGACTGTTATCATGGCGACGGTGTCGAGTCTGTGATGTAATATCACCTGCTGCCATGGCAACACTGACTCATTCTGGTGTGTGTTGAGCGATGCTGTGAGATGTGACATGTTTCTGGTGTGTGCTGATGAGGAGTCACGGCGCTGTCAGCTGTGCTATCGGGACCATCGTGTGGTTGGATTTCGCTTCATTTCGAGGCGCGAGGTCCGTCTCGCCAACATCCTGCTTTTGCTTTGACTTTATTCTGAAAGTTTTGAGCAGAAGTGGTGATTTGTATCTTCTGAGCTTTCAGGATGTTCGTCTTCAGTTCTTTATCTGCTGTGTCAGTCTGTTTTTGGAGGAAGGCACTTCTTCACGGCCTCGTTCCAGACACCTCTTGACTTGAGCTGATGTTAAACTGTGATTCAGTTGCCAGGTCCAGAGCGTCAGTGAAACTAACCTGCTTGCTTGGCAGGTTATTTTCTGACTCCTCCCCTTTCTGCTGCTCGTGAAGCAGTTATCTGATACTCTTTTCATTTCCTCTTAAATATAGTCAGCGTCAAAACTCGCGTTGAAGTGCATTAATGCTGTATCATATTAAACACAGCCAAAGTTTAACGTAATGAAGGCAGCTGCAGAGTTTATTTCTACTCTTGGGTCTAAAGATTAAGATGGCCTTAATCATGAGGTGACTAAAATGACCAAGTGGGTGTCATTTATTACCCCAGTGCATTTCATGTAAGATTTGTTTTTGTTTATCATGCCTATACTGTTTCCTTTATCTATAACAGATGACTAACATGCTCCAATGAAACTAAATAATCATGTTTCTGTAATCTTTTTTCTTTCTTTCTTGGCATCACCGTTTCCACCAGATCTTAAGCCATACTTGGCTGGTTTAGAAGAGATGTGAAAGCTCTGAAAGTGGCCAAATGTTCACCCACACAGAGATCAGTAGCAGTGATGTAGTATTTGGGAAACTGGGCTACAAACACCGTCCAAATATCCCTAAAAGCAGCCTGTCTGTCGGCTCTGGCTCATCGGTTGTCGAACCACAAGCACTTCTTAGCCAAGTTCACCTCAAAACGTTACAATGTAGAAAATAAAGGTGGAAAACGAAACGGTAGAAAAAAGATTATGATCTAAATGCTCATAACGGTGTGTACAGTCACTTCAAATTTTTAAGACACTCATCTCAGGCACAGCCTTGTTTGTCAGCACACAAGTCCCACCCACAGGCTGTTCAGACCTTCTGTTTGCACAGAACAGCCAATCGTAAGAAGGTTGACTGACATTATCAGTCACTGACAAATTAATCTTTTATATTTTGTGCCGAAGACGAGGTGTGATTGAAAACTAGTTTCCTTTAGTAAAACCAGACACTTTCCCCAGTAACCAGAACGGTATGTTGAGATGTGACTGACAAACTGATGTCAGGAAGCAGAGAAACCACAGTGCAACAGGACGTGGTTTCTGGGAACAAACCAGTTCGACTCAGTCTCTCTTTGGGTTTTTCGGTCTTCCTCTCAGCGTTTGCTCTGTGGGAACTTGAAAAAGTCTGCATATTGTAGCTTTTAGATGTGTAATAGTTTATTTTCTGAACCTTAATGTGCTCATTAAAAAAAACTACGGCTGCAACAGCTGATGTTCAGTTATCTTGCCTGTAGCAGAGTAAGTATAAAAGGCAACGTCACCAAAACTGAGACTGCGGTAAATAAAAGGACCTAAACTGAGATTCATTTGCTGAAAATTTTTTTTCAAAACAAAAAAAGCAAAACTTGACCTGAAGATCATGAAAATGAAGAAGTGCTGAAATAAATGCTGAACGAGGAAAAAGGACCTGAAATAAGCTTAAACAGGCAGTTTCTGATTGGTGGCAGTTTGTAAACACCCCTGACACCAATATGGACACACACACGCATGTCCCCACCTAGCAATGTTTGCACACATGGACACACACACACTGATACACACCTGCCTCTGTGTTTCTATGCCAGTCAGTCTGAATCAGTGACTGTCTTTTATACAGTCGTTGGTCTGAATCTGCTGAATTTAAATCCACCAATCAGGTGGAGCAGCTTGTGTCTGCTTCCTTAGGTCATCTTTATGCTCACTGCGCGCTTGTGTCTTTTGGTGTCGCATGACGATTTTTCACATCACATCCTGTGTCATGAGACGCGATCTTTGTAGCGCGTCGTTCACCTCTTCGTTTTTGTAACGTGGGGCGTTGAGCTGCAGCCGTCGCAGCTAGGTTGAAGACACGAGTGTCTGACCGTGATGATCTTTCACGCCATTTTGGGGCTCGGTTTCGTCTTCTTTTTTAATCAACTTCCCCATGTTTTTTGCTCAGTGGGAAAATTGAGCTCTAGCTTCTAAACCGGTGCTTGAATGGCGTCAGGGCCGTTCTCAGACACATGTGCAGGTGCTCAGTGGCGAGCCTGCGAAGGAAACTGCTTGGCTTTTGTGTTTGAAGCCAAACGTGGTCCAGATGCATAAGGCTCCTTTTGTCACAACGGCCGCCGGCCGGTAGCTAAACAAGGACTCTTGATGCAAGACACGACAGAGGCAGTGATGAAGTATAGTGCTTTATTTACAGAGTGGTGACAGAAACGTGGCGGTGATCGGCGTGGGTGAACGGGTTCGAGGGGCTGGCCGGGTGGGTCTGGAAGAGAGAGTTACTTAGGTTAGACAGGGGTTGGTGCCGGTTGGTAGATAGGCTGTGAGTCTGACTAGGCGGCTTACTAGTGGTGGAAATTGCTGGGTCCTGGGAGGGGTGAGGCGATGGTTCTGGTGGAGTGCGGACTGAGGCGGGCTGGTCGGATGTTCCTGAGGCTGAAAGCTGGTAGTTGTAGGGCAGGCAGGGTGAAGTACAGAGGGTCCTCCAGAGAGTTGAGAGGAAAGCCAGAATTTCCGGAGCGGGTCAGGTCCGGGTTGTAAATCTCCGAGCGAGGCTGAAACGAATGACAACAGGTCAGTAGCAATATCGGAAAAACAGCGTAGAGACATAGGCCTGGTACCAACATTGGGTAGCTGACGAACTGGCGGTGATGAGGAGTCCGGGTGGAGCTTAAAAGCCCTGCCTGATTGCCCCCAAATCAGCCTCAGGTGTGCCTGCTTGCAGAGGAAAGGATGGCTCCGCCCAGTGG
>VURO01050170.1:14111-26117 GCA_015108175.1 Pelvicachromis taeniatus | reverse complement strand
AATCACAACAACAGTCGCCCCAAGGCGCTTTACATTGTAAGGTAGACAATACCATAATACATACAGTGAAAAACCCAACAATCATATGACCCCCTATGAGCAAGCACTTTGGCAACAGTGGGAAGGAAAAACTCCCTTTTAACAGGAAGAAACCTCCGGCAGAACCAGGCTCAGGGAGGGGCGGCCATCTGCTGCGACCAGTTGGGGTGAAAGAAGGAAGACAGGATAGAGACATGCTGTGGAAGAGAGCCAGAGATTAATAACAAGTATGGTTGAATGCAGGGAGATCTATTAACACATGGTGAATGAGAAAGGTGACTGAAAAGGAAAAACTCAATGCATCAAGGGGGTCCCCCAGCAGTCTGAACCTATCGCAGCATAACTAAGGGAGGATTCAGGGTCACCTGATTCAGCCCTAACTATATGCTTTAGCCCTAAACATTACATTTTTAAAGTCCTGCTAAACCTGAGCGACTAGACTTTTTGGTACAATGTGAATGTTAATTTTTAGTTTTAAATCATTTTATGAAGGTCTGTGTATGATCAGTTTAATTAGAGAAGTAAATTGAATGGATTTTGATATAAATAAATTAAATGTTAAAAAAAAAAACAAAAGACAAAGATTTCCAGTTATCTGACTGGAAAGACAGGAAACCAGTGAATAGCCCTCAGCAGACTCACTTCACAGAGCCACTAGAGGAGAAATACTGAGTCTCTTTAAAGGAGAGCGGATAAGAGTTGCATCGACCCCAAGAAGAAAAACCTAGACGTCACCAGATCTTGCAAGAAAGCCACCAAGTTAGTTGGCACTCTGTCAGCTTCTGTATTTAGAGCAACTCACAGTCACCCAACTTTGATTTAATGAGTGTTCTTTGAAAACAAATGTCTGCTTAGATCTCATGCAGCAATGAAAAATCCAGCATAAAGGCAAAACCAGGCGACTCAGTAAAACCGGTAGTTTCGCGATGCCTTCTGTTTCAGCCTCATTATCTCAAAAGCACTTCACGCCTTTTAAATGTCAGCCTGTGCTGTTATTCTACAATTTAAAAAAAAAAAGTCAAATCTGAAAGGATTCTGACCTCATCTGACAAACTGAAATAATAAAAAAAAACAACAAGTTCATTGCTTATTCACTGATAATTTAATTTCAGCTTGTGCGACGCTAATAAAACTGTCAGGCCCAACCTTAAAATTAGTTTGGATGTATTATGCTGCCCTTTATTATCAGGTTAAATAAAACATGCTTGATAATTCTGATTTATAATTTGTTTCTTTAATTTCTATTCTCTTATTTGAAATAATAATAATAAAAAAAGAGAAATAATTCTTTAAAAAAATCATTTTGTAAATGCTAATCTGTGTTAGGGCCTTCGGTTTGCACGCGGGCTGTAAATTAATTGAATCCAAAGTAAAAAATGATTGACGCCTCGGTTGAATCAATAAATCTCCCAGGCTGAGTCCAGCCGGCGAAGAGGAAAATGTTTGCATGATTTAAAGAGCTGGAGCAGAGCAGGAGTTTGCTGAATTCATAAAATTTTCTTTGTTTACGCCTTCAACAAAATCCTGCTAATTACAAATAATTAGCTTCACGAGGCATTTGAGGCTGTGCAGATCATGCAACGCTGTATTAGCCATTCCTTTTGATTCCGGCATCATTTTTGGATGACCTGATCTAATACGTTTGGTGTTCCCTGACTTATGACTAATGGATGAACAATACTTTGACCTCTGGAAACACTTTTGGGAGAAAAAAAGCTATTATAATATCTATAAAATATGAGTAAGCGATGAGAGGAAAACAAGGTGGAAAGCTTTGAAAATATTACAAGCTCAGTTCGAATCAAAGTACCTATGGGTTTTTGGTTTTCATATTTCACAAGCCAAATATGGGCATGAATTGAGGACAGAATGTAGAGCTATTCATCCTGGCTCAAAACATGTTGTTAACCTCTGTGGAAAATGGGGCTTATAGGAGTAAGCTGTAATAATACGGCAGTGCTACAGCAGCACTGTCTGCTATAAAGGGATTTTATAAATCCAGAATTCTATCACGGCGGCAGGAATCTACACTTTCGAATGTATTAAAGTTAAAAGTACTCCTTTAAACCTCCAAATGCGTTTTTCCAGGATATAGAAACCAATGGAAGACTGCTTGATCTAAGCAAACTGTCAGCAAATCCTCAGTTTTGAGCTGACTAAAACGCCTGTACAGTGAGTGCCCAGCACTGGAGGCTCAAACAACATCATTTTTACAGTCTGTGGCTGCAGGTCAAATTGCATTCAGCACAATTTATTTGTTATATATGCAGTCCATAATCTTTTATAGTCCCATTACTATACCGATAAATTTAAACTACTGAAAGAAATTGCACAAATAAGCCAATAAATTATCTATACGTAAAACACTCATTACTACAGAATGTAATTTAATTATTTGTTCTACAGTTCATTTCCCACGTTGCTTTCTTGTCCTAAAAATTGATTTTACGGAAAAGTGTGCAGTTTTAACTCAGGCCTGTTTAAGCACACAGATTTAGTAAATAAAATTCTGCATATTTATTGATACAGTTACAACAAGCAGAATATATCAGGTAAAAAAACCCTCAAAAACTGGCATCAGTTTTTTGCAGTGTAATAAAAAAAAACAAGAAATATATATAGACAAAGATAAAAGTAATGGAGTAATAGTATAGTAGACGTAAGCACATATTTTGTTCTTTCATTTAGTGAACATTTATAACTCAGCTAGCTACATCTCTTTAACCTTGCCCTTCGTTGTCATACCATGAATCACTGTGTTACATGCTAGTTTGGCTACAAGGCTAGCTCAGATAGCTCAGTTGTTTTTTTAGCAACCATAATGCTAAAAAAGAAAAGATTTTAATTTAAATGTTTACAAAATTTGTGGGAATAGGTTAATTGAAAACTCTAAATTGCCCATAGGTGTGAATGCGGGAGTGACTGTGAGTGCGACTGGTTGTCTGTCTATGTGTGTTAGCCCTGCGGCAGACTGGCGACCCTGGACACCTCCAAGACAGCTGGGATAGGCTCCAGTGCCCCCGCAACCCTGAAAAGGATAAGCGGCTGAGAATGGATGGATGGATGGACAAAATTATTTAATAGCTCAAATGCTTTTGGCTCTCTTATTAATGTTACTAAGCACTAAATGCTAAAAACATAAATAAAACAATGTCAAAGTTGTGAAGCAATCTGATGCCTGTGATATAAAATCTGCATCTTTTTGTGAGGCAGTTTCAGTCTTTAGAGATACTAAACTTTCTTATAAAGCTTCTTTAACTCGACATTTCTGTCAAAATTGGAGACAAATTTAAACTTTTCTTTATTCTTTTCTTCCTCTGTCTGCCAGAGTCCTTACTACAGCACTCGCTCTCATTTTATTAAAGCACTGTGAATATGCTCGATCTGACTGAGACATCGAGGGTAATTGATCATCTCCATGTTCTGGGTACAGTCACACATTTTGGCAAGTGAAAAGAGGGGAACCGCTGCGCTTCATTGTCAGAAAGACAGCAGACAAAAGGCAATAGAACCGATGATAAGAGATCGTCTGTCCTCATTTCCCTTGCCAGTTCAATTCAATTCAAGTCTGCGGCACACGGGGGGAGCTTAGCGATGACTAAAGGAGGTCTGGATCCTTATCTGTTAAAGAGAGGAGAAGTGTAGAGTTTCACCCCTGTCAGCAGGTTTTTTTTGCAGCAGCAGACGGCGAGCGAGGCAGTGTGCCGTGGTGGACTGTAAGCCGGGATGGGCTCGTGTCTAAATGTCGTAATGTGCGATAAATAGTTAACACGCTCCGTCTTCATTCTGAACCAGCTTTAGCCGGGCTGGAGTTCAGGCCGCATCATGAATAAAACATGCCTAGTATTGTCTGACCAAGGAGATAACTAATATGATATCTAATCGTAGGCACACAGGCTGTCATAGTGGTGAATAGTCTGATAAATAATGTGACAGTTGACTTCTTACAATTCTACTTCAGAAAACAGTCACATTTAACTCAAAAGTCAGTTTGCTGGCTTATTATTCATATGAGCTGTTGCATAAAAAGAAACGTCTGCAATTGTAAAAATGTTCACTCATTGAAGATTAATATTTTTACAGATACAAATACGAACACAGGAATGCAAATATCTGCATATATGAATAAGCTTGAGCAGCATGTGCATGCCACTTTAAAGTTGTACCTACTCAGCAGTGAGGGGAACGGATAGTAAGATGTAGGTTTATTGACTTATTGATTCCAAAGCCTCGCGGTGAGGGAAACACTGTGCTTTCTCTAAATTGTATAGACTAAAGAGTAATCTTCCAATTTAAACTGGCATGGCGTGCTGTAAATAAATTTGGCAGAGAAAGGAACTGATAATGACTTTGGGCTGAGTCTTAAATTTTAGGTGTTATTTGGGTTATTTGAGTACGGTCAGTGCCCACATGGATCATTTCTGAAGCGTAAAAGAACGGAGAGCACATTAAGTTAATTCTTAGTTGAATGTGATGAACTCACTGCTGAATACAGTTAACTGCTTACAAAGTCAAATAAGCAACTGTTGCCAGAAAAACTTTGGCTGTCCCTGCTGTGTTTCCTCGAGGATGGAAGGTATATATTAAATCCTTATTTTATAACTTTAAATCTCGTTGCATCATGAAATGCTCTGCAACAGGATACGCATCCAATCGATATAAACTCACAGCAAATAGCATTTTCATTGCACTGTGTGCCAATCTTGAAAAAAATTATTTCCAGCTATGGTTTTTCATCAATATTTAGTAAATAGTTGTAATTACAAAAAAAAAGAAAAAAAAAGAATCAACAACGTATCTTTGATGGTGCTAGTCAGACTATGTTTTTACTTCAATTGACTTTTAAGGTTTTCTCATTCATGACTAAACTGACAATGATAGTGGACCAACACAAACCTGTAATGGCTTCTAAGTATCACGTCTACCATGTGAAATGCTGGAGGTTATGTAGCATTTCATGCAATTTGCAGTGAACTACCAGCGTGTAACCCAACAGCAAATAAAAAAAAAGAAGACATTTTTTTGTTATTGCCTTAGTGCTGCAGGTAAGTGTAGCAATCTTTTAGAAGCTACTAGACTCACAGCTTTAAGCCATCACCCACACAAAATATTTAAACTCTGATAAACTCTTCACCTCCTTCCAAATGACCACGCTGGCTGCAAAATAGACTCTGAAAAGTGAGACTGCAATTATATATGCAATAAGATCAGCCACAAAAAAACCCGTCCCCACATCTTTGATGTCGCGAAACTGACACTGCTCCTCTTCAGTAAACACCGACTGACAGTAGCTTTTTAAAGCCAGTTTTACACTGGCACAGACCATTAGTAGCTCTGGCCCACAGACTGCACACATGCTGTGGTTCTGTATAGCTTTAATGTGTTTTTCATGCAACCACTGTTTCCTCAGACATTTGGGTCAACATCACATTATACGTCTGTCATACAGCATGTGGATGTTCAGGGGATGCAGACACCGTCCGCAGTGCATGCATCATGTTGCTAAGCAATCACTTTGAAAAAAAAAAAGATGTTTCTGCCTATGAATCACTGACTGCAGGTGCATTTATATCCATATATAAAGAAGAAATCCAATGTGACGTGCTCCTTAAGTTGCTTGCAAGACACATTTGAGGAGGAAGGCTTTCAAAAATGAACCACAAGGTATAAAAATTAAAGATGAATATTTACATCATGTGGACAGTTATTATTACAGGAATTTACTTAAACAAAAGAGCCTTTAAAAAAATATGTGTGTAGTTGTGTCATCACAGAAGACGGTGTCAAGAAGGCCTTTATTGTATGTCTTTAATAAGAGAGGCTGGACTTGACACTTTCAGTGGCGTAACTGTTTTATTTTTTTTTCAGCTGTTTTTGAAATAGCAACTTGGATTTTTAACATACAAAATAGGTTGAATGTTCAGTTTCACTGCCCTGTATCATCTTAACAATGTTTTGTTTCTAAACGATTCAACAACTATGGAGTTGTGGCCAAGATACACTATATTGCCATAAGTTTTCACTCACCCATTCAAACCATTAAACTCAGGTATTCCAGTCATTTCCATGGCCACATTGTATAAAATCAAGCACTTAGGCATACAGACTGCTTCTGCAAACATTTGTGAAAGAATGGGTCTCTCTCAGGAGAAAATTTCACGACTGGATTTGTTGCACAGGACGCAAACCTGTGCAACAAATCCAGTCGTGAAATTTTCTCGCTACTAAATATTCCACATATTATAACCAAGTGGAAGGCACTGGGAATGGTAGGCCTGGGTAGTGGTAGGCCACGTAAAGTCACATAGCGGGATCAGCAGATGCTGAGAAGCATAGTTTGTAGAGGTCACCAACTTTCTGAAGAATAAATTGCTACTTTATGTGGCCTTCAGATTAGCTCAAGAACAGTGCGTAG
Source organism: Pelvicachromis taeniatus (assembly GCA_015108175.1). Taxonomy (NCBI): domain Eukaryota; kingdom Metazoa; phylum Chordata; class Actinopteri; order Cichliformes; family Cichlidae; genus Pelvicachromis; species Pelvicachromis taeniatus. The sequence goes on along the minus strand of VURO01050170.1, from coordinate 19,663 downwards.
AGAGCTTTATGCAATGGGTTTCCATGGCCAAGCAGCTGCCTTACACCTCCAGGTCCAATATAAATTACACTGCCACTGGACTTTAGAGCAGTTACGATGTGTTCTCTGGGGTAACGAATCACGACTCTCCATCCGGCAATTCGATGGATGGGTCTAGGTTTGCCTGTTGCTTGCAAAACTGACTGCATTGTGCCACGTGTAAAGTTTGATGGAGGGGGTGTGTGGGGTTGTGTTTCAGGAGTTGGGCTTGGCCCCTTATCTCCAGTGAAAGGAACTCAGAATGCTTCATTGTAACAAGACATTTAGGGCAATTTTATGCTTCCAATTTTGTGTGATCAGCTTGGGGACGGCCCATGTGTGTTGCAAAGTGACTGTGCACCAGTGCACAAAGCAAGATATGGATGATTGGGTTGGTGTGGAAGAACTTGAATGACTGGTACAGAGTCCTGACCTCAACCCGATAGAAATCTTTGGGATTAATTAGAGTGGAAACTGCGATCCAGGCCTTCTTGTCCAAGCCTGCGCTTTTGGAAGAATGGTAAAAAAATTCCCATAAACTCACTCCTAAACCTTGTGGACCGCCTTCCTAGAAAACTTAAAGCTGGTATAGCTGCAAAGAATTGGCTGACATCATATTAAACCCAATGGCGAAAGAATGGGATGTCACTAAAGTGTTATGGGTGTGAAGGCAGACGACCAAGTATTTTTTCGCAATATTTTGGTGTAGCTTTTTCATGACAACATGATCTGATTTGTTGCTGCAAAATCTCTTTATTTGAAGCATGCATTGTCACCTTTCTTCTCTGTTAGTGAAGCAAAAATGAATGGAGATTTTAACAGAATTTAGTAAATGTTAAAAACATCATGCAGTTATTTAACTAATGGATCAATGCTAAGTTATCTTTGGAGTTCAACTCAAATTAAAAGCGAAAACCTGACAGAATGGAATGAGCAAAAGGATGAAATTTTGCCAATCAGCAGTGCAGGAGGAAATGTGGTGAGCATATATGAGTTGTTATCAACCATCTGCACACCTCTCACCCACTGCGCTTCCTCGGCCTGCCTTTTTCTCTGCTCCCCCCTAACTCAGTGGCTGGCGTGTGATGCTTCGCCAGCTCCATCTGATTGCTCAGATCAGATCCAGGCACAGCCAGATGTGACCCCGACCCCTGCATGTACTTGTGTCATCACCGAAGACGGTGCCAAGGAGGCCTCGCCTACACGTCTTGAGGAAGAGAGGGCCACGCTTGATACTTTCAGTGGTGTTCACTTTTCAACCGTTTTTTTTTTTTTTAAACTGTTTATGAAATACCAAATGGGATTCTTAACGTGTTTATGTGTTCATGCATTTTGAGCACTGATAAAATTTCATAGTCAAGTCACAACAGGTCTCAAAAATAATGGAAGGGCCCCCCTGGGATTATCTATAACAAGATGATTCATCTGTCTAAGATGCATCAAAACCAGACTTGTGGCCTTTCAAGTTTTGAAATTCTGACCTTTATTAAGCACCCCCTTGAGAAACATCTGTCTAATGTTCGAATGCCGTTCCAAAAATTCATCAGCGCTTTAGGTTTTTTCACATTCCACTTAATGTGGAAAATCACCTGCATTAATTCTTACACACAGATGCAATCGGCTTATGAAAAAAAAGAGAGTGCGAAATCTTTTAGTAACCCTGTTGGTTTTTCCCATGACAGTAGTGTTAATGTTGCTCATTTAAGAGTTCATAGACTCACAAATTTGCATGTGAACATCTGTCAGTATTGAATATGGATATCATTTGCATATTTTAATATGAAGGTGACCGTGCCGTTGTGTTTCACTGATGGCCATTCAATAGGATCTTGTAACATGCAGCATGACTTTACTCACAAATGAAACTTTGTTATACTTGCTGCATAGTTTTTCTCTTACAGAAAAAAATTAATTTACGACAGACAAAGATTTAAGTAATTTCATCATCAGCCTTCACAAACTCTAAGGACTATTAAATGTGTCATTTTTCAAATGCAAGTCTTCTGTAAATGGAAATGCACAGACCCCATTACCCTTACTGTTAAGGATAAATATTATTGTTGAAGCAGGGTTTTGATACAGTTTAAAGTAATCATTGGCAATTCTAAACATCTTTCTCGTTACTCTTTATTAATCACTGCCTTATCACTTTGGGCAGCACAAAGAGAATTCTTGCAAGCGCATTAAAATTAGCACAAAGAAAATAGGGTGAACCCAGCAGTTATCATAAAAATCTGTGCATTAGTGGTGTGGTGTGTGGTGATTTTTACAGAAAGGCAAGCAAAGCCCATCACAACCAGCACAAACAAAAACATCTTCCTCCACTATTTAGCAATTTAACAACATGAAAGGGATCAGATTAACAAGGATTTCTTCACCTTTCTGCACTCCCTCTTGGCTGAAGAATGGTAAAATATATTTGCTTCTATAGTTAAATACATATCTATTGTATTACCAAATGTATTTACTATAAATTTGCTGCATACAGTTTCCTACGAGTAGAAAAGCTCTAAGCAACAATAGTCAGCTACAGCCACAAGAGGAAAGTAATGTTTAGACGTAAACAGATAAATCACTTTATGACCTCACAGTCTGAGAGAAGAGTCTCAGATAGGAGAGAGAGATTATTGTATTTTGGTACTTGAATATCAATATCAAGTTTGACAAGTATATAAGTATAGATTTGACAAGGCAAGTACTGCATGCTTTGCTTGCCCTGACATATTGCCACTTCTTTTCACTTACACCAATAACAACAGTTAAGGCCAGGCCACACCAGAATGCAATACAATTTAGCTTATCATTGCATCTAGGTGCTGTTTTACCAGCTTTTACAGGGCTAGTTAGCAGTTGCAAAGCTACCTATTATTTTGCTAGTTTGTTGGGCTAGTTATCATGGCTAGCAGTCACATTGGTTCATTTTCACATGGTGAAAAGTGAAACCAGTTTGAACTGCCTTCTCTTTTAAAGCCATGAGCGTATGACATCTCTGTTTGACCCAAAAAGACTTGGGTCCTACAGACGCCTGTGGGAAAATGTCATGTAAAATGTCATTTAACAATATTTTAAAGATATCTTCCATGCGCCATATCCTGCTTCAAGAAGAACTTTGGGATTAGTAAAATCTCTTTCTGAAGCTTTCTCTTTTAATGTGTAATTAGCCATTCTCTCATATTTTGTACCCCCATTTTGTTCAATAAATAATGACTTCAAGACCGAAGAGGGGAATAAAGCTTCTTATTATAATAATCTTACTACTAGTCAGTAAGAAAATGTGCCAGCTTGCTACTATTGCTTGATTGCAAACAGGAAAACAACTCTACTCAGCTCATTTTAACAATGTACTCAGAGGACAGTTTCCATTTTCATAGAACAAATCAAGTTAAAGTAAGTGGTGCCTTACTACTAATACACTGTAATAACTTTGTCAATTTGGGATTTCTTGTCTTCTCCCTCTGTAAAGACAGCTTACTGTTTGTTTGTAGGCTTTAAAAACAACAACAACAACCCTTTAACACATTTTACCTATTTAAAAAGTCAGATAAAAAGAATGCCCGTAGTTTGAGCTCAACATTAAAATTTCCTGTCCTGTAAAAAGTGTCTCTTTGGACACCGGCTCTTTATAAATCCAACTATTGAATTAATTTAACTGTGTCCCGATGAGACAAAACAATCATCCAGTCTACTGAAATGCATTTATTTTAACCTTTAGAGATTAAAATCTCTTTTTAAGGGAGACCTGTCCAGGATTCTAAATATAACATACCATATAACAAACCCCAAACAACAAATATCAGCACTGTGGTTTATTTTTATTTATAGAAATAAAACAACTCAATAGGGAAAGCAGTACTTTACGTCAAAGGAATGAAGGACTATACCCACTGTTTGCAGGGAGTACTTTCATATCGATTGTGTTTCTTTGGACTAAATAGGCAAATGTCCTGAAAGATTCCCCTCGTTCTGCCACCAGTTAATAGTGTACAATGGTAAATGTCTCATTGATACGAAATAGAACTCTCCATTTGTTAAATCTTACATCCTCTGACGCATATCCAGTTTTAAATACACTGGAACATGCTGTAAAACGTGTACATTGATGGATCAGCCTCAAACATCTCTATATAGAAACTGCAACGAAGTGCAGAGATGGCAGCGTACATGTAAATGATGTCACAATAATCAAGAGCAGACCTGGTAGAAGAATGCATCCTGTAGAGATTGTATGATTCTGTTTTAAAAATGAAGACAGGGCCTACTTTGATATTAACAACCCAGTCTAACCTTCAGTTTTTTCATCAAGTGCTCAATAAATGCAAGCCTATGTCTAAGCAGATACTATATTAAAAACAATGTGAATGTGGTTTTCTTTGCATTATAACAAACTATAAAACATACAGTGAGGTCTGCAGCTGTTAAATGACAGTCAGGAGTTCCTCAGTAGCCTGACACAAAGTAACGTATGGTGTTATCTTCATAAAGGTGCAATTTAGCTGTAGATGCATTTTTTTACATTTTATTTTAAAACATGACCTAAAATTGAACCTTGGGAGACTCAGTTTAAAATACTCAAGAAATCTAACTGGTATCCATGTAAATAACCACATGAAATTAACAAACGTTGGGTCCCGTCACTGGAACCAACATCACTGAGTCTCCCTAATAACTCAGGTCAACAGAGTCAACAAACAAGCCAACAAAGTGCTGCTTTCTGTCCGAGGAATTAGTTTCACACAAATGTCATTATCAGCTCAGTTCTGTTTCAGTTGAGATAGAAGGTTTGGATACACAGCAATAAATGTTTAAATCTGAAGAGTCTCCACCCTTTAATAAAATTGGAACAAAGGCTGGTTTCCAGATTTTAGAGACAATATTAGGCTTGGAGATTAAAAATGAGTAATATGCTCCGCAATAAAAATCAGCTGTGAGCTATAGAAGATATGCATTTAGAATATCAGCTCCAGATACCTTTTTTTGGATTAATGGATTTCAAAGCTTTAAGGCTTGCCACAGTAGGAATAGGCCTAAAAACAAATGATAAGGCAGTCGGAAAAGCCTCTGCATTTAAATTAGAGTGCCGAGACTCTGTTACATTTTAAATCAGGCGCAGATGTTATAAAATGCCCAACAATTTCACCTTCACTCTTAATGTGAAATAAGTAAATGAATATATGTTCTGTCAGGCAGAACTGGAGCATGACACAGATTTAATCTGTTTCCAAAGATTAGAAGGATTATTGAGGTTTTTCCAAAATGTATATTAGTTGTTGATTTTGATTTTCTAGTTAAAGTTCTACATTTATTTATGAGAACTAGTCCCCCCTGTCAGCAGGGAAATGTGGACATAGCCTTGGCCCAGGACGCTTTCCATTGAGGTTAAACTGCTGTACCGTGAACCGTGGACAGATATCCTAAATCTCTTAATTTCAGTGGGCTCATTGCACATCATCTTGAAAGAATTATAAAAAGTGTTCCCCCACACACACACACACACACACACACACACACACACACACACACACACACACACACAC